>JAECUM010006970.1:0-110927 GCA_016617855.1 Megalonaias nervosa
CTGATCGTGGTACTCTAAGGATGATTCAAGCAGCTGTATTTTGAACTTTTTGAAGTTTCTGAAGTAGATATTGAGACGAACCAGACAGAATTGAGTTACAATAGTCCAGTTTTGAAAGTGCTAAGGAACACACAAGTGTTTTAATGGCATCAACTGAAAGATACTTGCGAATGGAGCTGATTCGTCTCAGCTCAAGATATGCAGCCTTGCATATATTCATGACATGTTGGTGCAACGAGAGAGTACTGTCGAGAGTGACACCGAGGTTTCGTACTGACTGTGTGAATTTAATGTTGGTGTTGCTGATATTTATTGTCTGAGGTAAAGGATGTGAATATATATATATATACTTTTTTCCTTTCTAAATATATACGTAAAAGATGATCATTGCACGAGTTTACATCTTGTCTTGAGCAGGTGAACAAACACAAACAGCAACAGCAGAATTCCAAGTACTAATCAACGAGTATCCCTATTATACCACTCCCCCAAGTAGATAGCTGCAAGTACGACGACGTCAAATGTCCAGTGAAAAAAGGAGCTAAAGCAGTCTACAGACAAAACTTCATTATTCCAAGTTTTGCTCCCCCGGTAAGTGCACGCACTGTTTAAGAGTGGCTAGTTTTTCAGTTTTTCCCGCTCTGTCCACACTTTTCTTTGCTGTTCTGTTTCTTTTTGGGGCCTCGTGGGGTTGTGGAGGGGTGACCAAGATTGGTTTGTGGTACAGCAAGAAAGGTTTACGGATATGCGACACTCCAAACTCATCAAATACAATATTTATATTTCCAAACAAAGACAATGTTTTAATATTAATCAAGAAAAGCGATTTGTAACAGGATTTGACCTGAATGGATGCTTGGATTAAATGACAACACAAGCACAATGTGTTGAAAGATGGAAGTTTATGAAATGAATTAATAAATATATGTGCATTCTCTACAACATGTACAGTGTGATTCTTTCAAGCTCTAAACATACGACTCATTCAATTACTTCACACAAACATTCGTTATATGCGAATGAATTTGTGACTTTATAAAACCTTACGACATAAAAGAAAAAAATAATTCATACAATCATTCAAAGATGGGGAAACAAAAATGTGATTCATATATTCAAATTATAGACACACGATACAGTAAAACCAAGATGCGAGTCATATAATCTAATGTAATAAAAGGTAAGATTCATATGATCTCATGCAAATAGGTGTAACGCAATTGTTCTCAAATGTACTCAATTGAAACAAAGCATATTCAACTGAAACATGATCAACTGTAACAAACATAACTATTGTATCAAACACGACTCACGACTTATTTGTACAGCATGTACGATTCATAATGTATGACTCATTTAAATACTTGTAAACCTTGTAAACGAATTTTTTTTACCTGGTTCACATGTCCATTGTTAAGCCTCACTTCTCCTGAATTCTTGGGTTAGCCCACACTTGTATTAGCCACGCAACTCCTTCATGGATCCACCATGCGCACAAGTTTACAGATCAGCACTTCCGTCCTTGTCTGGCCTTGATGGTCTCACATGCTTCCATCCCCTTACAGACAGACAGACAGCCAGCCAGACCGACAGTCTCATACACCCGCACACACACAGCTAAAATAAAACCAAACTGGCCGTAATAACAGGTACGGAATTAAAATCTATACACATGCTACTAAATTAAACTCTTAATAGCAACTTGTAAGAGTTCAAAATTTCAAAACATTTCAAATCCGCATAGTGATAAAGGCAATATTTCACGCTACGTCATACAAACTAAATATGCTTCACATATTTGCAAATGAAATAAAATGTAACACTTACCCCTATGGCTGTAGAATGAAATGGAGAACATACAGTCTTTGACAAGATCCCAAAAGACCAATGTGTCAATTAGAACCGTAACATGCCTTAAATCTACAGGAAAATGAGCAAGGGTAAAATGCCCGTGCATACCGTGCTTTTTGTATCTCTCCCCGCAAGATATCTACGATGAGATGCTTGCAAGCTCAATCACTTAACTAGAAAAACAATTATCTACTCTAGGTAACATTGTACGCATGTACGACGAAAATAATCAAATCGTTCTAAGGCGAAACCAAGTTATTTCTTTTCTTATTCTGTGACACGATTCCATACTTCAATTTCCTTAAGCTAATGGCCTATTCATTTCCAAACAAATACTATTATTTTTGGAGTTTGTTAGTGTTTCCAATGAAAATGTGGACATCCCATTCATTTTTAAAGTAAACTTTTGTCATGAAAATGTTAACGGCGAAAAAACAAACGTAATAAATTATGTTCCTAATCTAGATTCTCACTTTTATTCGGATAGTGTACGATTTTAGAAGCAGAATAGTTAAAATACTTAAAGGAATAAATAACGGATACATTACTGATTACTTGTTGAACTGAAAATAAATGTATTCCTATGAACAAAGAACTAGACTTGTTTTCTATTAATCGCCATGTCTTGTTTGACATGATAATATTATGAAGTTATAACGTCAAATTGGTACACTCCTTACACTGAATACTACTATTCATGAAAAATATATTTTATCCACAGCAGCTGAAACATAACTATAAATAAGTGACGTTGATAGAGATATAGTCTAATTTGATAATATCCTATAATACTTATATTAAATATATGTCTACATAAATCATATACATGGCACTTTTTTCAAGTAAAATTTGATGCAAAATGGTATCTCCAAGATGACAACAAAATGCCATTAATCTGCACTATAACTTCTATGTACATTGTCTCGTAAAAGTGTACAGCATGTACTTTATGATTGTGTGCTGTATGTATAAAATCAATAAAAGAATTGTTGTAATGTTTTTCTTTTTTATTTCCGTAAGCATATAATCCTTGTCGAGCATTTAAAAGATTGTAGAAACGAAAATTTAGTGGATATGATTTTATTTTATTTGTTTACTGTTTGACTTCACACAAATGATTGACAGTTGAGTAACCAACGGGATTTTCAGTATCACAGTAAAAGATGATATAAACCCTGCCCGTTGTCCTGTTCTGCAAAGTACATCCATGGCGAGAATGTACTGTATCTTAGCCTCCAGAGCCAGTCATCTCTGATGTATAGATTACATCGTTGAAAACAGTATTAAACAAATACACTCAAGAAACAGAGTATGATCGATAATTTGTATAAAGGCTATATCAACAAGACAACAGAAAATCCAACTACAGTCGCACTTTTGCTAACAGTTTGAATTATGTCAGATTCATGTGAAATTATGTTCCTTGCATGATTGATTCTTAACCAGCTGCCCCCAAAAAACTGGTCTCTACGTGCTGTTTTAAATCTAACTTTGTTCGTCGTAAATTCAAAATCTGTTTTGATTACCCACTACAGACTCAGGTTGCGAAATTTTACTAGATCTTTTAGTTGAACTGTAAACTTAGCCGAATATAAAATATGTGTACTTCTTTACAGTAAATACGTAATGTATTCCTTCCACAATGCCTTACTGTTTGATCACTTTCTGTCAGTGTTTCTTGGTGCTGATCTTAAAATTACTTTCTTTAAATGTCATATCTGAATCAACATCTGTAATAAAGAACTGCACGATATCATTTTATGTTTTAAACCAACACACCGACATTTGTATTATCGCAAATGTTAATTTGTAAAAGAACTTGTTTTGGCCACATTTTACTATTTCAAACTTGTAAACAACTATACATTATATATGGTTATACCATAAGGTCGCGGCTTTTGAATGGTTATTCTATAACTTTTATAAACTACTAGCATAAAACTATAGTTGACACAATTACAAATGTCGAGTGATTTTCTAGGATAATTAGCTAATTCTCTTATACATTCGCGGCATTCAAATTTTATGGAGTTAAAAATCAATTTATTCCCAAACTATGATTTCGTGTATATTTTAGCTTTTCTTGGAACTAACGTTTGTTTTTGTAACTAATTTGGTTCTAATTATACTTTCATTAACCGAACAGTCGACATTAATAATATACTACACACGTTTCTGAATAATTTCAGTCTATTGTTAGCCGTAAGCCTTAATTTTGCACAATGCTAATAATTATCGATAAACAGAATCGATACAGAAACAACAGTACGTTTGAAAATTATTTTATTACATATTTCATAATGAGATACTGAAATGTTTCTTTGTGAGAAAATTGATATTGCCAAAGTCGCGATTCTATTATCGCCGAAGCGGTAAGCATCCCTTTTGTAGCAATTTTTTTGAAGACCGAGGAAACTCAATTTTATGACTTATCTCCCTTCCAAAGATATTTTATGCAAGAAAAATATCTAGACAATGTAATCAAAACTGATGGTTGTTCTCCCTTTATGTTATAAAATTAAACGAAAATTAGATAATATTTTAATGACCTCACCTGTTAAATGAATGCAACACTGTACATTTTGAAAGATTTATAAGCTCATGCGGCATTTAATCAAATCCGTATTCTAAAATTTGTTTTGAATTCTTATGAGATGAATTATAACTGTTTACTGGACATCTTCTAGACATGCATCTGTTCCGCGACACCTTATTAGTCTACAGGATAGAGCGTTTCTACACAAACTTTTGCAATAATTCTTCTAAACGAACTAAATCCATATATCTCATAAATACAATTTATGAATTTAATGTGTGTGCGACATAAAAGCTTACCATAACACGATACTAACATTTTTCTCCTAGAACAATACATTTTTTGGAACACGCGTTAATACTCCATCTGTATGGTACTGATTCTCTCTTTTTGTTTCTTTATTATCTCTTATTTTCTTTATGACGGCCACTGTAACTTTTGTGTCATATATAGAAGTTATCGGTAACATAGCTCTACTAAATCAATATCAGTGGATATGCCTTGATTATATTCTAGTAGAATAGTGTGTCACTTGGTATTCAAAAGTGACATCAGTTTTATAAGGGAATCTGGGCTATAATGGACCACATCCATGTTGCAGGAAATGGCTATACATGATCATGGCTATGTTATAAGAAGTCAAGGACTGGACTGTACTAGTCCATAGCCATTTTATATTATGCCAGTGACAAGGCTATACATGACCACAACTATGTTGTATAAAGCCAGGACCTGGGATATAAAGGACCAGAGCCATGGTCAGGAACTGGCTATACAGGTCTATATACATGTTTTATGAAGCCAGAGTCGGGCTAGACAGGCCCACTTCTAATGTTATATGAGGCCATGTACTAGGCTATACAGGACCAGAGCCATGTTATACGAAGACAGGCAATAGTGATACAGGATCACAGCTATGTCATACAAAATCATGAACTGGACTCTCCAGATCCATATCCATGTTATATGAGGCCAGGGAATTACAGGACCACATTCATGTTATATGAGGCCAGGCACATGCTATACGGGACACAGCTATGTCATTCAAATCCAAGGACTGGACTGTCCTGGACCACAGCTATGTTATATGAGGCCATGTAATGGGATATACAGGACCATAGCCACGTTATATGATACCAGAACATGAACCATGGTAATGTTATATAATGCTACGAACTCGCCAGGACCACAGCCATGTTATATGAAGCCACGGTAAGGGATTTACAGGACAAGATCCATGTTATACGAGGCCAGGGACTAGCTATATGGGATCATAGCCATGTTATATGAAGCCATGGTCTAGCTATATAGGGACACTGCCATGTTATATAAATTCAAGGATATGGCTATATAGGAACACAGCCATGTTATATGAAGCCAGGAACAGGGTCTTACAGGACCATATCCATGTTATATGAGTCCAGGGACTAGCTATACAGGACCACAGACATATAATATTAAGCCAGGAACTAGATATACATACCATGACCATGTTATATGAAGCCAAGGACAGGGCTATACAGGACCACATACATGTTATATTAGACCAGTACTAGCCAAACAGAACAAAAATGTGCTATAAGAGGCCAGAGTCAGGGCTATACAGAACCACAGTCATGTTATATGTGGCCTAGCACTGTGTTATAAACTGTGGCACTTATAGTGAGTGATAACAGAATTTGACAATAATTTATCTTGAAATAAAGTTGCAAAGATATTAACAAAACAATTATTGGGGATTAAACACCACAGCCGTCACATGTTCCTTTTAACTTTGTCTCCTAGGGTATTTTTGCTAATATCGTAGGAGGACGTACAATTTAAAACTTTTTAAATAGATGGATATATAGCTCCGAGCCCCCAGTCAGCAATGCGGACGGTCTAGGTGGATAATATAAAAAAATAAAATGTGACGAATAACAGTTTAATAACAGATCTAAATATTCAAACAACACAAGTAAATTTCCACAATTTCTCTACTCGGTCAGCCTATTTAATCTGCCAATTTCATCATCTGATATGCAACGTGAGTTTCCACCTGTCTCTGCTACTTTACTCATCTGTATTATTTCTTTTTCCTTGACTGGTACTCATGTACCCCTTACGTCCCTCAACTACGTCCTTCACCTTTCCACTTCCTTTACTTCCATTCTCTGGTCTGTCTTCAGACTTCTGCCTTCGCTATTCTATCCGGTCCCGTGACCTCTCTAACAACTTCTCCCTACTTCGTCACCTTTGGATGGCACTCGGTCCAACCCGAACAACTCCAAACAGTACCGAAAGCTTCTCTTTAAGTAGCGTTTCAAGTCTGAATTCCCGCTCTACCTTTTACGAATGCAGGTCATTCGGAGTATGTCTATTAGAATTCACTCCTTAACTTACTAGACCTCCGCATTGGTCAAAATTCTAGCAAGTACTGAAGTGACCGTAAACTGACCTGTGGAATAAGGGTACCCAGCCCATATTTCCCTAACTCAGCCCTGATTTGATACTGGGGTCTCTTTGAACTGTAGTCTGCCTAGTTTCTCACGCACATATAAAACGTGTTTCTTCCGCGGCTAGGCCGCGTCTTGGGTGTCAATACAACCTTTTCCGGTTCTACAAGCACTTCGTCTCTTTGAAGATAGTCGCCGCTTTGTTCCCTCCAGTGTCGATTCAAGCCGCAATCCTGCGCAACAAAGGTCAGTCGCCAATGTCAAGGCGACATTCTCCAACCCAGATAAGCTGTGTACATGGGGGCTGTCTTCACAACGTGAAATTCCTTCTGCACCGCTTAATTTGTGTGTATGATACCCATTTCTTACATGTCAATGATATGTAGCTACCTGTTCAAGGTTGACGATTTTTCTGGACTCTTTGATGTCCTCCACATCCAAGACCACATTATGCTAACATCTTTGCTCTTGAGAGTACATTAATAAAGTCTAGGTACATCCTGACGGGACTTGTTGTTCAATCACCAAAGAGATAAGGGGAAACCAATTATCTCCCCTTAAGCGCGTGATTTGTTTTTTTATTTTTTTATTTTTTTTCATTATTTTTGTTTTTTTGTTTTTTTGATTTTTTTTTTTGATTAAGTGATATTCCGTTCCAAAGACTAATTCATGCATTTGCAGTGCTCTGAAAGGAATACAGGAAATTTGACAAATATGAATATTTTTAAGTATCCTCAAAGGGACATAGGGCCCAATTAAAACTAGGGCCCAATGAGATGCAATCGTATCAGATATAAACTTATTCAGTGAGGAATAACAATGAGTGTTTGTATAATTCTTCAATTTGCATATGATGTAAATTAAGCTTCCCTTCATTATCATTTTAAAAACGTTCACAGATATTACAAAAGTATTATTAATCAAGAATGTTCCCTTCATAATACATGTAAGTTTGAATTTGGAAGTGCTAGGTTAAAATTGGGTTTGGGAAGTTACACACATTCTTGTACAGGAATCAATTCAGGGCCTTAACAGAGTCACCTACACATACGTTAGTCTATGATAAATCTTTGATAAGTTACAAAATGATAAAGTGACACGCAGAAGATGAGAATATAAAATGCAGCTATGTCAGACAAAATAAAATTAAACTAGTGGACGTCAGTAGAGGCCAAAGTTTGTGTCTAGACCAACCCTGTCATGTCTAACGTCCTAGAATATTGTTGTTGTTGTTGTTGTTGTGGGGCTTAACGCCATTTTTCAGCACACGATAGGCTATACATGGCGGCCAGTATTAATGGTTGAGGAAGAAACCGGGAAATCCCAGGAAAGAACCACCGACCCACGAGAAGCTACTGGCAAGCCTTCTCACATATCCATATTAGCCGAATCCGAGACTCAAATCCACGCAGACAGAAGTGAGATGGCAGTGATCCGTAACGAAGAGCGCTTTAGACCACTCGGCCACTCGGGGCCCCTCCTAGAATAAAACAAACATGAGTGTAAATAATGAAAATAAACAAAAATGTGAAAAATGAATCCAAAATGAATGAAAGGGGATGAACATTAACTGTGACTTAGTCTGTTACTTCCTACCAGTTAGCATTAATACAAAACGTATCATTAATGATTCAAAACTACTTTGAAAGCTTATCATACCTCCGTTCACTAGTCTTGCCATTGTCAATGACTTGTCATCGCGGAAGAATGAGCAGACCGAATATGAATGGCAGGTTAAGGAAAACCGACGTGTATTTAGCATACATGCACGCGTCTTGTAGGCCATGTGGAAGATATGTAGTTGCATCAAAAAATATGACAGCTGCAAAGACAGGAGTGGGCCATCTCAAAACTATAAAAGACAATGTAGTCTCCTTACCGGAGAAAGAAGCGATGAAAGAAAAACATACTTAATCGGGTAGAGGGGAAGAAACAAAAGGGGACAATACAATCTGTTCATTCAGTGGAAACATCAAACAGAATAACTTTAGGAGTCTGACTACTTTATAAAACGATTGGAGGACGGGAAACTATCCTCAGGTTTCCCTTTCTTATCCATTAATCCTTCATGTGGGGATCGATGAAGCATCAGATGTGTTAAATGTGGAGCCCCACCTTGGAGGTGTTGTCCATAATAGTAAGTGGTAATTGAAAAAGAAAATCAACAACAAACGGCACTTTTCGGGGCCACCCAAATCTCTTCGATCGCTATGTCTAGTATGTCTTTATGGTTGCCTTATATCTATGATTACAACACAACAAAAATTTAAAATCCCTCATGTATGCTAGTGGACATGGTTTGTCTATAAACACTATCTATCCTAGGTAAAAGTGCGTATATTAGCCCCTTCGTTTTACATCCAACGCCCCTCTTGTTTGATCGTATCTTTATGAGTTTGCAAGTACAAATATCTAAGTATTGGTCACTACTTACAGCTTGCTGAATAATATAGTGCGAGATATTGGAGAGTAACCAAAAAGTGGGTGTTGGATAGTAATACCGAAAATTGTGTTGGATAGTACTCAAACATAGTTGTTGGACAGCAATCAAAAAGTAGGTATTGATATTGAATAGTGCTCAAAGAGTGGGCTTTGGATATTCCTCAAAACTGGGTATTGAATAATAATAAAAAGGAGGATGTTGGATAGTGCTCAAACGTAGGTGTAGGATAGTACTTCAAAAGTGTATGTTGTATGGTAATAAAAATGGTAGGTTGTAAGTTGGATAGCATATCAAAATGCGCGCGCTAGATAACAGGTGGTGTGTGTTGGATTGTAATCCCAAAAACTTAACATTGCATTCCCTTAAGGAACCAGAAAGTTTTCAACATGAAAATGACCATGATACTCAGAAGCGAACATTATATTTCTTGCAGGGTCCAACGTAGCTTCCTCATGATAAATCTAAATACATTTTTTGCATTGTTGTTTCTGTCAGGGACCATCTTCGCTAGGCATAGTTATGTTAACTTATCTACACCTTGGCGGATCCATCCGATATTTCAGTGCTTTGCACTAGCCACAACTATTGGATTTCACGAGCTGCATCCCCTATTATCTAATACCACCTTACCAACAACGTGTAACAGAGGTGTGTTGCACCTTGGCCTACAATGGTGGAGGCAACTGACTTCAAAAGGATGCCTTGTAAGTTTAACATCGAAAGTCTGACTGCGTGTCATAACCAGGTCATTACGTGTGTATTTTGAAGGAAAGGATGTATTTATGCAAAAAAAGACCGACAATGGAAAATCGATTATTTATGGGTGAATTCCAGTTGATTGCTCCCCTTGTCTCGATCATAGAAGGATAGTTCTAATTTGAACAACTTGATGTTGATTGGATGCAGTGGACTGCAACTTGTCCAATGAAATTAACAAACCCGAAGCACTGATATATCAGGTCGATCCACCAAGGTGTAAATAGGTTAACATATATGTAAATTTGTCTAGCAAAGATGATAAGAGGCAGGAGTAGCATATATTTAATGTCAATGTGTGTGTGGGGGGGGGATTTTTAATGCAGCTTTAACAATTTTTCAGTCATATCACTACAATGTCTGCAGTGTGGCAGCTTATAGTGATGCCCAGAATTGCGGCCTTATACCGCAGACATGTAGCATGATGTCTCACCCAGTCACATTATCCTGCGGAAACTGTTATTACCATTTTTATAAGTCTTTGGAATGTGAAAATATATGTCCACATTCATGTTTCCATGATTTTAACAATCCACGTTTTTTTATTTAAATAAAAATATGTTGTGCTTGATTATTCAGACAAATTTCTAAGACAACTTAGATAGCCCAAGAGTTACTTTCATGCATCATTTGACAATTACAACAATAGCAATCTGATTAAAATCAGATCTTCACTGCCCAACATGAAGATCTGATACCGACCACTTACGGGTCATGTTCTGGGGAACTATTTTATTAGCACAAATGATAATTTTATCAGCAATCAGATGTAGTTTAGATGTTCATGTTTAGGAGACTGAGCAGTATGGCTGAAGAGCACCAATGTGGACAGAACGATTTGATTCACTTTCAGATTTCTGAAAGTTCTATTTCTATTGGTCTATTCAAAGGTCACTAAACTGTGACCCCTAAATGGTCGCTGTTAGATTTTCCAGGACAGTGGAGATTTCATTTTACTCCGGTTCCTCACAATACCATTCACAAAATACTTTACTTTAGGGACCGCTTAATTTTCCGGGTGATATGGAGATGGGGCCTGGGATATATGGGGGAAAAATCCTGGCTCTCAAATAGCTTGCATGAAAATATTGCTGCTATGCTTTTAGCCAAGAAACGTAGTATGTCCATTAGATCAGTTGAAAAAATAAAATATAAATAATTATCTTCATCTAAAAGAAGAAAACATATCCGGGGTCTACAGAAAATCCCAGTTCCCACCCCCCTCCACCAAACTAAAGGGTCGATCCTTAAAATTTTGATTATTCGTGTCTGCAATAAATGTATCAGCATTTTCATTTGACGTACATAGTCGAATGACCGCATAAGTCATTACTTAATGCAAGTTCAGTCAGTCATTCATCTCATCCATCGATGGTTCCTTTTCCTTCATTCGATTGGTTCACTTTCGGTGATTAGGCACTTTCGGTTGGTCTTGATTGATTCTCACTATCAAATGAGAGAGAGAGAGAGAGAGAGAGAGAGAGAGAGAGAGAGAGAGATGTTAATAAAACGGAACAAAACAGTTGCAAACTGTGTTGGGTGCACGTGACATAAACCCACCGGTTGTGCAAGCCATTGTACGTAAAGGATAATTCTCCAAGACATCCAGGTAGGTTCACCATACTCTCGCAAGTAAAAAGGCAGCCATTTAATGCCTTAATTTTTTCCTTCCGCTAATGCAACAACTTGTCAAGTTACCGGTGATTAATCGGTGCAATTTAACGTGATGTGTGTTGGCCAGATATTGATATTTGAAAAGCAGTAATATAACGCGAATGTGCTATCACGAGAGGTCACTCTGTTAGTTGAAAACAGTTGTTACAGAGTTCTCTTACACTGGTACTAAAATAGCAGTGAAAATTGAATCTATTCAGGCATTACGGTCCTGGGAATTTGAATATTTAATCATTTTTCCCTTTTCCAACTCTGATGACATATTAGACGAGGGGAATAATGTAAAGTTATTTTGAAAGTATTTTGCCAGTATATACGACACTTTTCTTAGGAAAAAAAAATGACGTCAAAGAAATGTGTGGCTCGAAAGTAACATTTTCATTACCCCACATGATATCCAAATCCTGCCTTAATTTTACATTTCCTGTTAAAATCAAACAGAATCCAGTTCAGTTTCTAGCTCAACATGTATTATTCGTTAATATCAGCTCCAAACAATGCAAACTGTATTCCAACCAACAAGACCCACGAAAGAAGTACTCCACACACTTTCTATTTCTCCTAATATTCAATACACAAAGTGCACAACTTCACATCCTGTCCTGGTCATACTTTAGTCATCTGTTTTTATTTTGCAGCATTTCTGGTCCTTTCTTAGTCTAGTCTCTTGGTCATATTTGCAACTGTGCTCTCTCGAGTAATCATCCAGTGTCTATCGTTTTGGTTGATATACCTCCACATGGTTATAATTGTTACCACACAATGAATGAAATGTTTATCAACAACGATATAAATATTAAAACAAATTGTTATGGATAATTGTGGATTATTTATCGAGCAGGCGAATGAATTCTGTAATGAACTCAGTGCTTGGGGGCAGAACAACAGGCTAGTTCCACGTGCGCGAAGTCTGGTTAGGCAATAATCACAATAATTTACTTGATGAGTGGATTAACGGTAGTAATATGTAAAACTCTGGCCCCATTCTGACCCCTAATGGGAATTATCAGTATTCAGGAAGTTTAAGAGATAAATGGCACTGTGAACCCTGGTGTGAGCGGTAATGCTACAAGAAAATATCAGTAGTTATGTGTGGCACCTTAGCGACAATGGAAATTCGAGTCAAAAAGGTCGTGGGCAAAGATAGCGACATGGGAAATTTAACATGGGGAATATTGGGCCTGTATAGCGACAAAAATATTGGGCATGTATAGCGAAAAAAAATATTGGGCCTGTATAGGGACAATAGGAATGGTACAAGTGGGTGACGTCAGGTTACTGGATATTGGCAACAATGTTGAAAGTGGCTGACATCAATCGGATCAAACAGGGACAGCGGGGAAAAAAAAGCTATAATGCTTGGCGGGGCTGGTAAGTTCAACTAGTTCAGCGGTGAAACTCTACGAATAATAACGCTTGGCGGGGCGGGACATACAACTTGATATAACGCTTGGCGGGGCGGATAAGTCCAGCTAGTTCAGCGGTGGAACTATACAAATAGATTGGAAGATTCCATAGTCAGGCTGAGAGATCCCGCCAAACTAGGAATAAAATATAAGTATATTTCTGGATAGACACAAACAAACAAAGAAGCAAACAAATATGGCAAGAGAGCAAATCTTTTCGAGGCAATGCAGTGGCCCTGAAAAGGGCCTTTGAGTTTCTTCTTTTACTTCTTTTTTCTCTCCTCCCTTCTACTTCGCCAACATCTTATCAATCTTTTCACCACATTTTTAGTCTTCTTTTTCTTTCCATCCTTTTCCTCATTCACCTCTTCCTTCTTCTCACCTATCTCCTCTTTTTTATCTTCTCATTTTCTTCCTCTTTAATTAGTTTTTGATAATATCTTTCGATGTGATCTTTTCTTCCTTGTCTTCCTTTTCCTCTTTTTCTTCTTTAAGTAGCTCCCTTAATATTTCCTAGGCTTTCTCAAATTGTTTATTTCCATAGTTACTCTATGTTTGCTATAATAGTAATCCCCATCCAGTTTAACCAACATCTCTTCTATCATCCCCAAACTGTCCACAACTCCCGGCAACTTCTTCATTTTATCCATTGTATTAAAAGCCATTTTTTATTCAATGTTGAATGGCGCGAATCGTTCGTTCGTTCGTTGATTTAAGTCGCATTCGCCCACCAGGGCATGCGCGACCAGTTAATACCCCCACAGGGGGGCTGATTGAATATTTCGAGGGGAACGGAATAGTGCCGCGTTCCCCATCGCTTTAATGCACACATAGTGTGCTGATAGATTTGACAGTTTTCGGGACATTGATGTCCCACGGGACATGTGGTGAGTGGGAATAGTCCCACACGCACTCACACAGGTATAAAATGTCTGGCAGTGAGATGGAGGGTCGGACTTTATAGGAGAAAGGCGCTGTACATCCGGGATCTTTTCTTTTTGATTCCCTTTTTCCGAAAGCTAAATGGTGTCGTCTTGCCGTATTTATAATTTTGAAAAACATTATTTGTGCTGTTTGTAGTGGTAATGATGGTACAGTGGATCTACCTGAGCCATTTTATTGGGAGTTTATTTAATGAGTTTAATAATTAGGGAAATTTATTTAAGATGAATGGTTTCCGCACTGTGCGGGGGGCCTGATGGCCTGGGTTTAGCCACCTTATAATTCTAAGTAAGGGTTTTTTTATCCTGATTAACTAGTTTGGTGCCACATTGTGCGGCTGGGCCTGGTGGCTTTGGGTTTTTAGCCACCTTATAAAGCTAATTTGGGGTCTTACACTATATTTAGCAAGTTAGTTAATCGAATCGTTGCCACTTTGTGCGGCTGATCCTGATGGCTGGGATTTAAGCCACCTAATAATAACTAAGTCTAGTGGGCTAGTTTTGTTTGCTAATGTTTTAAATGATCCACTGTATCACGAAATCTAGAAGAAAAAAGGAAGTAAAGAAACTAGTTGTTAGTATGGGTATACTTATCTTAGGAGAAATAGGGGTGTATTGGCTGCCGACCACTTAAGGATACCTACAGTGGTATTGCATTGCCTAACGAATCACTTTTAACGTCGCCTGCAGTGCAGTAGTAGGTAATGGGTGCAGGTGTAGCATCGGCCCGCGCTCAGGCTGGTACCACCCCTACTTGGGTGATGAACCTGATGCCACCTCTGCACCCACATCTCCACCCCGGCAAAACTTCATAAAGGCGTCCAGTAAATTCATAGCGGCCTGAATGGAAGCGGCATCAATTATATGACTCGCTTGGTTATGAATTTTGTTTCAATTTTAAGATATTATTGAAATGATTAGGGTCATGGTGGTAGGGGTAAATACATTATAAAATGTATATCTCTAAAGTGGTATCAAAAATTATATTGCATAGGGATACCTGCAGTCATATTGCATTGCCTAACGAATCACACCTTTTACACCGCCTGCAGTACCGTAGTAGGTAATGGGTGCAGGTGTAGCATCGGCCCGCGCTCAACCTGGTACCACCCCTACTTGGGTGATAAACCGTATGCCTCCTCCGCACCCACTTCCCCACCCTAGCAAAACTTTATAAAGGCGTCCAGTTAATTCATAGCGGCCTGTATGGAATCGGCATCAATTATATGATTCGCTTGGGTATGAGTTTTCTTTCAATTTTAAGTTATTATTGAAACGAACAGGGTGAGGGCGATAGGGGTAAATAAATTATAAAATGTATATAATGTATATCTCTAAAGTGGTGTCAAAAATTATATTGCATTGCTTATTGGGATGGTATTAGATTTTTCCTAATTTATCAATCTCTTTGAGGAAGATTAGTATGGCTTCATTAGTTAGCTTTGGGTTTGGGTTGTTCTGATATAGTAATTCTTGATAGGAGTAGGGAGACCCAATATTCTTAAGATGACTGATCAGTTTTTCCTTTGGTGTTTTGTATCAGGGGCAAATATTGAATACGTGTTGCAGATCCTCAGTATTGAGGCAATTGGGGCAATTGGTTCCTCTCTCTTTGTTAAGTTTGATGTATTTCCCCATACTGCCTGCTAGCAAAGTTTTGCCAGTTTTGATACTATTTATGACTCGTTGATCATGCTTATTGATTGTTATTGGGGCTTTGGTTTTGCGACTTACTATATTTTGTATTGAGTACAGCGTACGACCTTTTGGGCATGAATCCCACTCAGTTTGCCATTTTTATGTGATTGCCTTGATATCATGCTGCATATCTCTTGGATGCTGTACTCGATGTGGGTGGGGTTTGGGTCATTAAGTTTGATTTTTGCCGCAAAGTCGGCTTTGTCATTGCCTCGTATTTTAATATGGGATGGGACCTGCATGAATTCCACAATTTGGTCTTGTTTCTTCATGTTTTTGAGAAGCAAGTTTGATTCTTTTAGGGGGTTTTCTCGGCACTTTGAGTTTCCGGTTTCTAGGGATTTTAAAACGCTAAGTGAGTCGCTAATTATTAGCGTTTTGTGGACATTTTGGTTGTTTGCCAGGTTTAGTGCCTCGAATATGGTCCAAACTTCTGCTGTGTATATGGAACAGTTATCCGGGAGTCAATTTCCTAGTTCCTTATCTAATTCCGGGATAGTTAGGGCAGCAGCAGTTCTGTCTGGGTTTATAATTTCGATCCATCTGTGTAGATTTTGACAGATTCCTTATTGGAGTTGTCAATTATTGTTAGGATTTTGGATCTTATCTATAGCGGTTAGTCTTGTTTGGAGCCAAAGGTTGTTGCTAAATAGTTTATACTTGGATTTTTGCATGCCCATGGTATAAGGTCTGGGTGTTGGATGGGCTCTTATTTAGTTCTTTCCGTAATGTATGGATCTTTTTCCCTGAGAGTGGATTAGGAACGAGTCTCTTGCTAAACGGTATATTGCATCTGTTGATGATGTCTCTTGTGGGATGGGTAGGGTCATGTACTGAGATTCTGGCTGCATATCTTAAGATCAGTTCTTCTCCTCTCAGTATGAGTGGTGTTTCGCCTGTGAGGATCTGCAGTTCTTCTTTGGAAGTGTTGTTAAGGTAACCTGTACATATACATAATGCTTTGGCATTGATTATGTCTAGCCGTTTGAGGAGAGAAGGTTTGGCTGAGGCATAGATTTGGCACCCATAGTCCAGTTTTGACCTAATTAGGGCCCTATAAAGTTGTAAGAGCGTGTCTTGGTCGGCTTTCCATTTTAACCCTTTGATGTTTTTGAGAAGGTTTAGATTGCCATTACATTTACGGACTAGTTCGGTAATGTGATACTTCCATGTAAGGTGTTGGTCAAAGTACATACCCAAGAATTTGGCTATTTTCTCAAATATAATAGGTTCGCCTTGCATATACAGGGAGGGGGCTTCTATCGTGCACCTAGGATTAGGGGAGAATAAAATTCCAGTTGTTTTTCCTTCTCATAGTTTGTATCCCCACTTGTCAGCCCATTTACCAATTTTTGTTAGATTGGGTTGTAAATCAACGATACGTTGTTGGCTGGAAGGGTTGCCCGCTTTCATATGCCACTGTCGTCAGCAAATTGCGATAGGTCGATCTTGCTAAGGTCGACAGCATTTTCTAGGTCATTGATCATGATGTTGAAAAAGGGTTGGGCTTAACACACTACTTTGAGGGGTATCATTCTCTAGTTCATGATTTTCTGAATATTGGTCTCCTATTCTGGTTTTAATCAGTCTTCCTTTAAGAAAGTTTTGGATCCATTTGTGCATGTGTCCATTAATCCCATAATGGTTCAACTTAGCGATAAGGTCGTCGGTCCAAACTAGGTCAAAAGCTTTTTCAAGGTCGAGGAAAATCGCTATGAGATGTCGATCGCATTTTCGTTTAGCGTTGAATGCTAGTTTAATGTGTGACTCGAGCCTCAATAGTTGGTCCAAGATGGATCGTTTGTTACGGAAGCCACTTTGGTTTTTTGAGATGAGATAGTTGCTTTCAAGGTCATATTTGAGTCTGTTGTTGATAATTGTCTCCATCATCTTACATATAGTGTCAGTGAGTGAGATTGGTCTGTAGGATGATAATGGCGCGAATGACGAAGGCTGCGCATTGTGTATGTCTCAAGCACGGACGTGAAGGAAAACATCCCTCTTACCAACTACCCATATCACCTACCAAACTATCCACAGTGATGAGAATGCTAACCTAACATAAATTTGCATACAAAGCCACTATGCTGTCTATCAGTACATAGTGGAGAAGGAAATTTTTTACATACAAATATTATTTACTTTAGGGACAAGGGTTTGTTAAGGGAAAAAACAAGCACAAATATACATACACACAAACGTACGCGCACGCATACAAGCACTAATACACAAACACACACAAATAAACGTACGGGCACGCATACAAACGCAAATACACACAAACAAACGTACGCGCACGCATACAAACACAAATACACATACACACACACCATGAAGTGTTTATAGGCACACTTCTATTATTTGCCTACAAACAAACACAAAGACATACAAATAGTTAAGTAATTAGATCAGTCTCTTTTCTAGAGATAAGGGTTGCCATGAGAAGGGCTGTTTTCTTAGAACTCCAGATGCACCTCTTAATGCTGGCACCTCCCAGGTCTGGCACCACAGACACAACGGCGGCTCCTGTCATTCTCCCAGTTCAGTCTTGCTCTTGGGAGCGCAGAGCCTCATTATCCCCGTTTTCGCTCTGAGGGATTGTGAAGACTTCCCTCTGTCTTCTATTTTGTAGCCGGGGATGATGAGGCCTCCTTATGTCCTGTCTGCTGCGGCTCCCACTCTTGCCGCTGTCTCTACAACTCCTCCTCTCAGTTTTCCATCCTGGGGGACAACGGCTTTTGGTACTGTGGTAGTGGTTGTGGTTGTGGCTGTGGATGTGGTATTGGCTGTGGAGGCGTCCTTACCTCAAGCTTGACCTCACACAAAGGCCTAAGTGTGAGGTGAGGCAGGATCCTTTCCTTCTTCTCTTCCTTCTCCTTTTTTTTTTTTTTTTTTTTTTGCTCCTCTTCTACTTACAGCTGGGCAGCTTCTGCAATGGATTCCATAGCCAGCTTATCTAAAAGGCGCCTGGCATACTCCAGATGCATTTGGAGTTCCAGTAGTTTCGTTAGTCTACTCATTTTCCTCGCAGTTGACTGGTCAACTATGGGTAGCCAGACTGACGAACGCTCCGCATAATGTCTGAAGCTCGGACGTGAAGGAAAACACCCCTTACAAGAAAACTAACAATACCTATATCATAGCAAAAAATAAAACATGGAAAGCGCGAACCTAAAAGAAACACTCAGGTTGACTTTTTTCACCTACAGACAAACACACGCTATCTGACAAGCCGGAGAAACGAAGTGTTGATTGGTACACCTCTATTTTTTACTTACACACACACACACACACACACACTCAAAAGCCAGAGAAACGAAGTGCTTATAGACACACTTCTATCTTTTATCTAACAAACACACAGAATTATATGTTTGGCAATTGACAAGTATCTCTTTTCTAGATAGTTTGGAGTAGCCATGAAAAGGGCTCTTTTGTTGACGGGGTGATGGCAATCTGTTATCATCTAATACTGCGACCCCGTCTGACAGCAGGCTTTTCGTGTCCACACGGCAGTCTACAAAACTTCTGTCTGGCTCCTGCTGCTATTGTTGCTGTTGCTGTTTTCTTTGTTGTTTCTGAAGTCTGCACTTCTCCGTCCATTCTTCTTGCTGCTTCTTCATTTCTTCTCTGATGACCTTTTCTATCAGGTCTTGGGCTATATTTAACATCCTGACATTCTCTATCTCATCACCCTTGGGTATCAGGTTTTGCCTGACACGATGTAAATTCACATAGGCTTCATTCAGCTTGGCTAGCCTTGAAGGCATCTTCATAGGTGAACGAGTCAACTATGGATAGTCAGACTGGACACTACGCCGATTTATTTGTTTGAAGCGCAGACGCGATAGAAAACATCCCTATGATTTTTTGGCTTGAGTCGAAACGCTATGAAAGCTGATTTCATGGTGAGGGATAGAGAGAAGTCAAAGAGCATGTATAATGATAATATTTTTTGAAAACAAACGATAGACACATTTTTTCAAAACACTACATTTTTTTTTTTTATTTAACTCACAAACAACCAAAAACTAACAATAAAACAATTTTTCAAATAAACTATTTGTGACAAGGTTCACAACGTTGTGAAATTAAGTCAGATTTCTACGAATGGAAGTCATTGGGCCATTGATGTACACTACGTTTCTTAACTAAAGACAAAAGATATTCATAACGGTCACAAAGCCATCGATCTACATTTCCATCGTTTCGAGAACAGTCACGATCAAAATTAGTCACTAAATGTTCCAAGGGATATCCAAGACTGCGTTGATGAAGAAAATGCACACAATACTGTCCACACACCATGGAATCTGTGCCTTGTAATTTAACATTATTGAATCGTGTCGTCTGGGTAAATTTTCTCATCAAGTCGATGATGTCTTCCAAAAGTGGTAATCAATACGAATCAAAATACTCCACACAACCATCTTTAGGGAAGCAGACGGCTACCCAATGGGTTCCTGGGAGATGACTGTCGTCCGAGTTGATGACGTAAGCTTGATGGTCTTTAGGTTTGCAGTGAGGATGTTCTTCTTTAGCACACACGACAGGATTCCAAAAAGCAGTGTACAAACTGTTGTTCAAAAGATAATAAAGTTCCTAGATATCCATTTTTTGTTTTGTTATTTTTTTCTTGTTTTTTCACAGGTAATGATAAGTCAACAATTCAATCCTGACTTTTTGCTTGAAAATCTCTGACAATTAACCGTTTCTTCGCTTCTTCTCCGCACTCTGAGCCACGAGAGTTTTGATGTGATGGATCTCTAGAGCAGTCAATGGGGGGGGGGGGAGGAATGATCACGCAAGCCTTTATACCACTGATGCGACACCGCTTCTTCTGAGATGAGACTCCAAACCCCATGCGTCCTTCAGATACTCGTCCAATTTTTCTTCTTCACTCATCATCAGACATTTATCGTGTTGAATTTGACTGGGACGATCGTTTTGGCATCAACAGCAATCTTTCTTGCTCAATTCCGTAATTTTATCGGCCAGGTGTTTGGCAAACCCGGAGGCTAAATGTTGTTCTTGTTCTGGCCATCTGGACCTCATCACTATGTCCTCTTCGTTTTCCACGGCTTCCACGATATCCTCTCATTCCATTTCCAAAGATTCTCCACCGTTCAAAGAGGGATTAGTCTTCCATAGTTTCTAATAGTCTAGAATGACTTCTATCAAACTGTTGATTTCTATCGTATTGTCAAATTCGGCAAATAAGACGACGTTCACCGTTTCATCAGGCTCTCGGTCAGCAATCTGAACTTCCACACGAATCTGACCGGATTTTATAGGGTGGAAATGTTCCTCGTCGCTGCCTTGGTCTGGAGTGAAATCAAAAGCCCACAGAGCGAAACCTCCTGCATAATCTCGTACGTAATGCCGTGACTGGTGTTGGTCCCTACCTGTACGGTGGCTTCATACAAGGACAAGTACGACCTCAGTAATTCTTCTGGGTAAAGTCAGGTTTGAAAGGTCTGGAACACAAGGTCTTGCCATCGCGACTGACTTCGATTTTTGACACACCAAAGTGATGAAAAAAGAAAGGATTTTTATTGTGGGTTCCGTTAAAGGCTGCTTTCTCGACGATGCCAATGATTAAACATTCGCGTAGCTGTCCTTAGAATACATGATCTTCGGTCATACATCGCTGACCACTGGGAAGTGTGACTGATGTCGTTTCCCACTTTAGGTAACACTTCCACGCGTCGTACCAGGAGTCGGGCTTCTTCGATTTTGGTTTTGTAATTGGCAGTTTCAGCCATCAAATGAAAGTGGTTCTGCTGAGATTCAGTTTTTGTCGGACATCCACACCGTTCAACAAATACTTCTCTTGCAACCACATGTCCAAATGCAAACGGTCCATCAGTTCTAAACTATGGTTTTGTATGATTTTCTATCGACGCTCGATAAATCCCACATTCTGATCATCCCGAGCAATCGTAGTGTTATTGAACTTGCTGATGCCCAATGCCTCAGGTTTCCATACGATGCAAGATCCCAGATGAGTGTTCTTGGTATTTACAAGAGTTTCTCGTCGGCCCAAAATGTTTATCCGGTTTGAAACAAGACATTTTAACCTGCTCTCAAGAAAGATTCTTTGGGGTTTTGTTTGTCGATGATGACATTTTGGAGAAATTCTTTGCCTTGCGTCAAAGCGGCATCTTTCAAGGCGTGGAATCCTCGCGTCACCATCGGTGTCAAAACGAAGGCCACTGAACGAAACGCTGATTTCAGCATATTTCCTAAACCTTTTCCTCGCTGTCGAGCGACTCCTCGTTACCCTCGATACATGACTTACAAATCGTTTTCGAAAATGGAGTTTCACCGTGACTTTCCCCTTGGTGAATGGAATATTTTGTCCCAGATCTCCTATTATAGCAATGTTGACAGTGTCGAAATACGACTTACTGATGGGCAAATAGTGAGGATATACAAATTCGCAGTAAACGTGATAGGTGTTTCCATCTTCCTCGTCAGTGGTCGTGGCAAAATCCATTTTGAAAGGAATGACTCGCAGTAACGATGCGGAGGTGTGTCCCACTACGTTGTACTCCACCACATCGGAGTACACAAAGATCAAATTTGATCCTTGGTTCATTTCTACTGGGGAACGAAATAACTTTAAAAACCGGGTGTTGCTAAAAATGCTGATGTCAGGGGAAAGCTTTCCATCAGATGAGGTGATCTTCTCTCCACTTAATATCTCAAACAATTCAGGATTAAAAGTGACGGATAGCATTTGGGCATCCGTAAATTTCATCAATAGGCGACGAGCCACTTTCTGGCACTCGATGGTGACAGGTTTGTTCTGTTTGGTCAGGGCTTTGCCAAACGGAGCGTCGAAAATAGTGGCAATAGTGTCCACCAAATGTTCATGATTAAAACAATAGCCTGCAGAAATTTTCATCTCATACATGTTAGGGGAGATTTGTCTTCTGTTGAATTTCTGGATTTCCAAATTTTAGGATCATTGGCATCCAAGTGTTCTTGTACTCTTGTATATTCCGGATTTCGACCCAAAACCTCGTTTGATTTTCGGTGATGTATGGTGAATCATTTCCACCGAAGCCACTTCCCAATTGGTGGATATCCATTCCAACGTACTTTGACTTCTTTGATATGTCTTTTTCCCACTTTACGGGTTCTTCGATCGAGAATGCTTTCGATGTCGCACACTTCGTCTTCGTGTTTGGTCACACGTTGTAACTCGGGCAAGTAAACGTTCCTTTTAACACTTCCCCGTTCATGTCTTCCAATTTATAGATGGCGGGTTGACGGCCACGTACTCGTCCAGTGACACGAAACAATTCGGTGGTCCAGTTGGGTAAGTAACCTTTGTCGAAAGTACGTTTGGTTTTGCAAATGCTCACCCGATCTCCCCTCTTTCACCTTCACGTTACATGGGGACAGTCACAATCTGGGACGTACCAAACAGGTGCTCAAAGACGGTCACTTCGTTGTCGGGAGTCACTTCTTGGGGGCACATACGATGCTCCGATGGTAAGATTGATTGTACGCTTGGACTAGGTACGGCAAGACGTCGATGTACTTGAGAGTGTGTTGATGAGTAAAATATTTCCACATGCGATCTTCCTAGGTGTGTTGAAAACGTTCCACGATACTGGCTTTAGTTTTTCTGGATTCTCGGTGGTGAAAAAATAAATATCTCGTTTCTTCAATTATTTTTGGAAAGCATGGTTCAGAAATTCGGTGCCTTTGTCGGTTTGTCATAGAAGAGAGTGACGACCACTTTGTTTCGACACCAGTTTGAGGTCTCGCACTAACTCACTACTTGATTTGGAAGTCAATGGAGCGACCCAGACAAATTTGCAAAAGACGTCGATGACACAAAATAAATATTTGTAGCCACGACTGTAGGTGGCCAAATGAGAGACATCGGCTAAATATGCTTGCCATTGATGATCGATGTCCTCCACTCGGTGCGACTTCTGGAAAATTTTCGTCGGATGGGTTTGTGTAAGGTGTATGTGGCTTGATCTTATAACCATCGTTGTACTTGAGGTAAACGAACACTCTTCAGTTGGGTTATGGCATCAGGATACAATTTCTGAACTCCTCCGTAACCTGCAGGATGGCATGGATCGTAGTAAATGCTGGCTAACACATTCTCCATCAGGACTTTTTTAATAAGCACCCACTCTTCACTGATGCTACTCTGGATGGGGCGAAGTGGTGGTTTGGAAACGGCTTTATGATGTGCCACGGGACAAGAAGTCGAGGGTAGTGGTGGTGGTTGTGGTGGTAGTAATGGGATGGCTTTTGTCTTCTTTTTCACTTCTTGTTTCCCTTCTGTCTTTTTGACTTCTGTCGAAGGAGGAGTGGAGGAGTGGAGCCTTACGTTCTTCTCGTTGGTGTGTGGGGGAAAGAGTCCACAAGGACGCTGCAATCTTACTAGGGATGAGGGCTGCTGACGGTGTTTGAAAGACTTCTCGTGCCTTTTCTTCCTCACGCATCCGTGGGGCTGCGTCTGTCTTGACCGCTGGGTGGTTTCGGGGTGGAAATGGACTTTTCATCAGGGCCTTAAAATTTTTCAGAGTTGGCAGAGCTGTTTCGTCTAAAGCTTTCTGGTGAAAGAGTTGAAGTTGTTTCAACAAGTTGACCGTACCGTTGCGATCCATCAACGATTGCAATTCGTGTTGTAACTAGGACATCTCGGTCAGATCAGGATTGGGAGTAAAATGAGGGGTCCGTTGTTCTTGCCAATGATGGATATAATTCCATCCATCCTTTGTAAGGCACTAAAGCCAGTTTTCGTCCTCCCATCAAATTCCAATGTTCACATCTGAGATCTTTTAACTTCAGAGGTCCCTTTTATCTATCCTCTTGACCCTTTTTATTTTGGACCCATAGGTAAAACACCTCCCAGAAGTCCTCCCAGCATGGTTGCCGCTATTCCATTGACAAGTGGTCCTATCAGAGGTGAAAATCATCCGAGTTGCATCAACATCGTTTTCTTTTGACCGATGGGTATTTTCTTTTGAACCATTTGGCGAAGAACGTGTCCATGTTTGGCTAAGCATTCTTTCTGGTGTTTAGACAAAGGCATCGTTCCCTTCAAGACATTCAGACAACATTCGCTCACGGTATCGATGACGTCTTTGGAGGCGGTTTAAATGAGTTGCTTTCGTATGGGTGGAGGGGCTTTAGACAGGACGGATAACATGTCCCATTGTTTGGTTAAACAAGAAGGCAGTCCGTTCCTTTCATTTCCTTTATTGGTAAGACAGTGGTGTGCACTTCTGTTAGGGTACATCGTTTTTGGTTCAGGAGCAAAATTACACTTAAGTCCATCGCTTAAATTGCGTCCTTTTATCTTATTTGTGGGCTGCTGATGATAGACCAGGAAAACTTTTGAGAATCTTTGGTACCAAAATAGGCATAAAAAAGTCCTACCCTTTGGTTGCTCCTCTTTTTCTTTGGACGACTTGGTCTTTTCAGGCGTTGACGTCGATGCTTCGCCAAGCGTTTTTTCTGATGAGGAGACTGTCCTTTTCCTTTTGCTTTCCCTTTTGTACAGGAGAACGACGATGATGGATGTGTGCACTTCTTTGAGGGGACATCTTTTGGTTTTCAGAAGCACAAAAACACTGATCCCATCGTTTGCCCAGGTCAGTTTTATACTAGAATGCGTCGCCACTGATCGTCTTTACGTCGTATCAACTTGATGACAGGCATCAAGCGTCGTGGATGCGTTCGCAACGGACTAAATTGGGGCAGAGCTTGCTTCGATAAATCCGGTAAGCTCTGTAACATGCCTGATCTCTCTTGGACTTTGATTTTGGGGGCAGGTACTTTGTGAGCAGCTGCCACTGCAACTAAGGAGGAGGAGGGTGTCACTGCTGAAGGAAACGTTCTTGAAGACACGGATTTCCATTGTTTCATAAAATTAGGAAGAACGGGTCACAAATTGGGCTTGGCTGGCATCACCAGCAATGGAGAAGTGGAAGAACCTGCGGCTACTTGAGACGCGGTCACTGTCGATGCAGGTCGTGGTTTGGGGATGTAAGGATGAACCCTAGCAGAAGTGCCTCTTGCGGGTAGAAGCCGTTTTCTGGTGGCTTTTCTTTTTCTGGGGACTTATCTTTATCTCTCGCTGTGGCAAGGTCTTCACACCACTGCTCTTTTTATCATCTTCTGGGTACCTTTGCACCGGGGAGTGACTTTTTTCTTGGGGAGGACTTTGGGAGCATTGGGATCCCATTTTAAGAGGAGGGAAATGATGACACCTCCTAGAGAACTGCTACATCCAGGTTTCAAAATGATTTGCTTTTTCGTTTGAGTGTCGATGCTGGGATTTGCCGGTTGCGTCAAGGCTACTTTGTTTCTTTCAAAAAAGCATTTGGTTTGATGTAGAATGTGAATGATGCCTTGCAGTAATTGACGTACTGTCACCATAAACCATCGGATGACTTCTCTGGGACTAGCTTCTAAGACACGAGCACGTATTTGTGGATTATTTTCACGACTAATGCCGTACAAGGCACGAATCAATTTGACGGGAAGATCAGACTGAAGGGACGTCATGTTGACGATGTTGGAGACAGACCAAAAGTGTCCGAGGTTTTTACAGACTTTGTTGTTGTTATTAAGTCGACGGAGACGTGTACACGACAGGACCTCCGTCCTGGCACCAGTGGTGAAACAGATAGGTACGCAATCGCAGATAATCGGGGTGGGTGGGTGGGTTTTAATTCCACGAGTAAATAGGAGAGTGGGGCTTGAGTGTTATCGTCGTACGCATATGTAAGCCAAGGAGTTCCCAACTGTTTGGCTAAGACTTGTACTTGCGATTTATCTGTAGGGCATTTAAACAAAACCACGTAATGAACTTTGAGACTGATGGTGCAATGGGCTTTTCTTTGCTGAAACAAATTTTGGGTGATGTAAATGACACTGGCAATACATTGATGCCCTTTGCGCGTAAACCACAGTTTAATTTCTTCTTCGTCTTCTCCTAACAGGTCGTCGAAGATGACCAGATGTGTTTGACTGTGGTCAAGCACGATCCCGTCGTCTTCGCCAGGAATGCCTTCCACAAACACGATGGAATCGCCTTGACTTTCTCGCAGGAGGCTGTACGCCGATTGCCACACTTTGTAACACCGCACGATACGTTGAGGTGGACGATCGATCAAATGATGTTTATGTTCGATCAAACGTTTGACAAATTCGGTTTTGTCTGAACCTCTGGGTCCGGTAATTAACATGTTAAAGGGATGGCGAAGATACAAGGCCTCCCAACTGGCATGATCTAAGTTTTAGTCGATGACCTTTAAAGTGAAGGAAGATAGAGCAGAGATAGCAGAGGTAGCCATAGTGCAGGGAATGTCACTTTTTACACGATGACATATAAGACAAGGTTTTTTATACTTTTTCCAGGACACGTTTATTGCACACAAAAAAGCCATTTTTAAAACGCGACACGAAAGACAAAGATACATCAAAGCGAAAGGGTTAAGTACATCGATAAAATACAAACACACACACACGCACAAGTCACTGTAAAACATTTTTTGGTGTCCTCGGGACAGTTTGTCATGTTCTTAAAGACTCTACACGTGGCACAGTCACACAGAGGTCCTCCCAAAAAGTCCAGATCGTACCGAACCCACGAGGAATCAGCTGGTAAACGAAATCCCAGAAAACAAATCACTAAGACACACACTACACAACGGCCCAAATTCATTGGATACATTGCTCATAAAAAGACTTGGTAATCCACCACAGTCTGAATACTGTCATTGACTTCCTTCCATCGATTCTGTTGTATCACGAGTGATAAAGGGCGTGGCATGGTAGCCAACTTTTTATTACCTCTTTTTGCACAAAGATAATCGTCCTCCAGCAGCAAATCCAAATTTTTTAGTCACTAGTCCCCACACCACACAACACACAGAATTTTCTTCTACAGACAAAATAAGTTCGTGTAAAAGATTTCGGTAACCCTCTAACTCTTCCTCTGGAATTCGTTGTAGCATGGCCACCTTGTAAATAGTATGATGAGTAGCAACCCAAGTCTTCTGGCCCTCATTCAGTTGAACAATGTCTGACCACTGGAACGCTTTCACATGAATCAGTCCTCTTATAGCATTCACGTACCAGTGGTTCAAACATCTGTGACGTAACGGATGCAATTGTTCTTTGCGTTGAACTTGTATTTTGACAAACTCTCGGTAAATGCGTTCTCCCAACTCCACAGGCAAACCACCAATGTTCTCTTGTAAAGTATTCATCCAGAGATCACTGAGGGCGTCCCATTAAAGGTAAGTAGTGACCGTGCCGATACCAACGTGCATGTTCCATGTAAGCGGAATCTATCTGCCCCCAATGGTGAAGTGACACACAGCAACTGAAGCACTTGCCTTTTCACCTTCGCCCAAGTAGATGAATCCGGCTCTGGCTAATTCTTCGAGGATAGGTCCTCCCAGATATTTAGGCTATTTTCCTTTGAACGTTTGGAATCGACTTTCAAAATCGCAGTATTCAGCCAAACGGACAGGGAACGTAGATTCTTCTTTCACAGGTTTATTTCGATGAGGGTACGGTGAAATCCGCACGAGTTTGCTCAGGGTTGGATGATATCCGTAATGTGGTTGTGGCATGGTTTCACGTTCACTATGAAAACCAGTAAAGAGTCCACAATAACGAGTGGCATTACTTTCGCATCCATCAGGTTTGACACGCACAGCATCACTTTCCAAAGTAGGTAAGGTAGTATTAGTCATAACAAAGTTCCCATGATGTGATATTGAATCGCTGGGGTCACAGCGTACGGCATCAATACAATCGCAATGCACAGCATCGCACTCCACTTGAGAATCACCGAACTTGCATGGTGATGTCTGTTGAAAAGCATCCATCTGTCTCGCTTGGTGTTGGCAGTCACAATGAACTATCGGTCTTGGACGTTGTCCCTTTTTATATCATGATCAATATCGACGTGACCGTAGAGCAAAGTGAAGTGGTTGGGAAGCCGCACTCTCTTCTGGTACACGATTCGATACACTTTATCTAAGGGTCGACTGACGATTTGGTGTGTGGCTAAACGTACAATCTTGTGAGGTTCGTAGGTGGTCACTTTAAAATCTCGAGCCTCTCCAGTCTGCAAGGTTTCTTTCAATACTCCAAAGTTCACCACTTGACTTGTGCAATAACTGAGAGTCAATCCTTTAACTTTACACTCGGTGTGCACTTCTTGTTGGTCCCGCTATTCGTAACCTTAATTTTTGGGACCGCCACTAGCAAAACTTAGAATCTTGTCGTTGTGGTGCTCGTCCGTCCAGGCTCCTAAACGGTCTCCTTCGATGTCAGGGTGACGATGACCGAGGCGATCGATGTTGATGCAACTGTCCGTGTGAAAGTACAGCACACGATCTACTAACAGTACTAAAGATTCACACAATTTTAAGCGACAATGGGCTGTCACGTAGGATGCATCGATAAAATTTCCGAATTCGTCTGCTTCTACAAAGTCCAGTTCTTCTTCATAATTGACTAAGATCAAGTCCTTACGAGCGACGTCCACATGTTTCATGGCTTCAGTTTTGTCGTGAATCATCTGGAAGTAGCGGGAAGGTTCTGTCAAATACTCTGTCTTGGGTAAACACGGTTGTTGTGCCATTTTTCCCCACAAGCAATTCAACATCACTTTAGCAAACGATCGCCTTCCTTCGTTTTTCTCCACGTGAACTAAAGGGATCCCTCCTGGTCAAAGTATTTCTCTTTTAATTTCTTTTGGTCTTCGGGAGTCTGGCGCCAGGAAGGATAGCCGGTGCATTCTTGTTTCAGTTTTAAAAAGGCATCTATGTAGTATGCGAAAATGTCTTTCTGAGTTTGGTTGCCCTTGTGGTATCTTTCTGTCTTGGGAAAGTGGTAAATTTCGTACACTTCTAACAGCTGGTATCCCAGGTCCAGAGCTTTAAGCAATTCCACGCTAACCCACGTCCCCGTCAAGACGCGTTCTTTCTGGGTGAGATGACAAGGTTGGTCTTGGTTGCACGTTTTGAACCAAGTACGGCACAAGGGAAACATCAGTTTTCCTTGGCAATGGTGAGGTAAAACGGGATGGTACAAGTCCGTGGGAGGCAAGACTTTGCTTTTAATCAATCCTTCGTATTGTCGAATGTTGTCCAGATCGATGTGTTCCGTTAGCAATTGCGGGTGCCCTGCAGCAAAGTGACAATATCTGCACACGTAAGGATACAGCGAACACACGTCCAAGTATTGATTTCTTCTCCTTTCTCCTCGTCGGCTTAGTATATCAAACAGGTGGCATTCGTCCGTCCTCCATACAAACTGTCCTGCGGTTCAGAGGGTCCACCAGTTTGTAACTTTTCACGTTACGGTTAAACTCGGGATCGGTTTTCAAATGGTGATCGTACTCGTGTTCCCATATTTCCACCACTTGTTATCCTTTCTGTTCTAACCAAGAGCGCCGCTTTAAAGTGGCCTGGTACAAGTCTTCCATGGAACGTTGTAAAAACTGATTTTTAGTCTCACGTTGAGGGTAACAGATGGGACATCCGTGAAATAAGCATCCGTTAAATTCGTACAAGATCTTGGGGTTTTCTAAGTCCAGCCATCCACCGAATACCTTCCAACGGTATTTTAGCCTCCTCCATTTCGGGCATGTTCGATCGATTTGTCTTCCTTGTCGCACAAGTAATGTAGCCAGCGTAGGGCTTTGACCGAGTATTGACGTTTGACAAAGTTCGTAGTTTGAGGGCGGATGACAGCCAGGGTGTTTTCGGGCATGAATCGTTGGCGGTACACTAAGAAACACGCTTTGGCGATGGTGCAGGCTTCTTTCAAAGGATCAATCCCTCACTGCTCCATGAACAGTTCTCGAAATTTTCCACATCAACGCCGTAAAATGTCCACGTCGGAACGACAATACTTTAACATTTATTCCTGACAGTCGAAGGGGTCTGAGGCGTGAGTGTCGTTGTTCGGTGCGCATGTTTCGTAGTACTGAGCATCAGGCAAATGGGGTAGAATGGCGTGTTGATTGGCTTCGGTATTGAAAAAGTGCGGAAAAATAGCCTCAAAGTTCGATCCACAATGCTTGTGTTGCTCTCAATTGTTATAGCCATAGTCACATTTCTCACAACAATAACTGTATTCAAAGAATCAGGTGATACCGGTAATGGCATCGAAATGTTCATCGTGATGATAGACGTGAATGTATTTTCCATATCTGAAATTGTTACCTCGAAACAATTGAGGCCAATGCACTTCTTGAGGGTGCACTTACAATATGTAGCGTGGAGCTAAGACGTTTTGCAAATTTTGCATTTCAGGAATGCTGCAGGGTGTGTCTTTAAATATCCCCGCTTGCTGTAACAGGAGTTCTGCTTCTCTTTGTTGTTTGGCTCGGTCCGATCGTTGAATAGTTTTCCAGGCTCTTTTCCATTCTACCGTATCGTTCTTCTCGGCATACGTTCATCCCACCACGATGGCTCGGACTAAACGCATCTTGTCCTGAGGGCTACTCATCGGAGGACACTGTGTTTGGTCGTCTACCAATAACACCTTTTTGCGTCCCATCCCTTTGGGAAGAGAAACGTGGGTCATGAACAGTGTCGCTTTTCCGTCGGTGATTTGAAACTTGTCGTTAGATTGTTGTGTGTGTTGAATCTTGTCGATGACTTTGGAAGGTGTCAATTCTGATGGATTGCTAAACTCGATCCAAACGGATAACTCCAGTGTCTCGTGATAAATGGAAAGTCTTAAGCGATCGTCTTCTTTGGCTTCACGCTGCTGCTTCAGTGTGGTTAACAAAGAATCCCACACATCGGTGATTTACTCTTATGCATTCTGCAGCGGTACCTCAGACTTGAAATCTTTAAACTTCGCCGTGTACATGTAGGCCGTGGTTCTAAATTTTCTGGAGGAGCGTTTATCCGTGTCTTGAATGTGGTAGTAATTTTCAGGGTTTAGTGGCGGTGGACTTTGGTTTGGTGTAGACTCTCTGGGTCTAGATTCTGGCTCACTCTTGTCATCTTCAAAATCGCTGGCATGGATTTGAGCCAAGACTTCAGCTACTGTGTGAGGCGATAAGTCACGTTTCTGCCTCTTACTTTCTTCTCCTTTCTCCACGAAATGAGGCGATCGTTTCATTTTAAGTGCAAAACGTCAAATGACTACATTTTAAATGCCATGGTCTCTTATATATTAATGTCAGGCCAGTGTCTTGCCTATATAAAGGGCCAGTGTCTTCCCTCCAAGTATTCATATCACTCTCAATCCGACCAGAAAGATGGAAGAGCCAACACAGATCGAACTTCTGATCAGAGCTTTGCGAAGTGTCATAAGAAAGTTTGCTTCAGAGAAGCCGACAGACTACTCCCCCTCCTTTCGAGGCAAAAGTCAAGACACTTGCTATATCTGCCAGAAAAAAGGACATTGGTCTTCAGAGTGTCCACACCGTCAAAATAGGAGGGCGAGTGTCAATAGAGACGAAAGTCAAGATACCTGTTATCATTTTCGAGAGAAATGACATTAGTCTTCAGACTGCCCTATGAAACAACAGGGGCAGGAGGTAGAGAGGGATTCCGAACAGGAAGAAGAAGAGGTACCGTCCCAAAAGGAAGAATCCAGACACGTTAAGAAAGAGAAGAAAGAGAAGAAAAGAATACGAGAATAAAAGTGAGCAAGAAGAGGAGGAAAAAGGTGTGACAGTGAAGATATTAAAAAAAGGAGAGATTGAAGAAAGACAAAGAAGAAGCTAACGAAGTTTTTAAAGTGTTGTGTTGTGAATTGAATTATATATTTGTACCAGACTAGACCAGAAAGAAAACCTAAGTGTCTCTTGGTTTGATTTTTTAGAATGAGAACCTACACTCACGCACTCAGACACGTACATCAAGGGCAAAAAAGAGATTTTGAGTTTTAATTGATTTTGTCAAATGAATACTATCTCTCTTTTCGAAAGAAGTGGGTGGCCCTGAAAAGGACCGTTGGGTGTTTTTCATTTTTAAAACAAACTCCGGAACGAGAAGTAATCGGCTTTAACTGCCTTATCCCTCTACCACGGCCAAGGCCAACTTCTCGACCTGCTCCTGTCGACGATTTGGTATAAATCACTAGGTTGGGTATATCAGGCGTATTACCAGGGTTTGGTTGTTTCGCTCGGGGGGGGGGGGGGGCTTTTTCTCTTTGGTCGTAATAAAAAAGTCTGATACATTTGTTTCATACTCCTTAACTCTGCCAAAATGTCTAAGAGTACCGTCACCGTTTGACTTTCACCGTCCTCCTTCTCTCCTAGACCTTGTTTCTTCTCTGCTTCTTCTTCCTGTCGTTTTCTTCCTGCCTCTTTTTTTCTTGCTGTTGCTGTTTAAGGAGAAAAGCTTGTTCTGCTTCTTTCTGCTGTTGCAAAAATTTCTCCAAATCTTCTTTCTGTCTTTGCTTAAAATTCTCCACGTGTAGTAAATAAGAAGGTGACGAAGGTGCTGACACCGGAACAAATTCTTGTGATGAAGAGAGAAAATCCACTAAATTCCAATTAAATTCGGTCTCTTCTGGAAGTAGGACCGTGTTGGCTTTGGTAGCCGCTGCTATGCCATCACATCTCAGCTCCACGGCCGGTGCACCCCAATTCATCGTCTTCTTAGTTTACGTCATGTTCTAACTCTGTCGGATTGATTCACTGCGCACAGGCGCTAGCGCATCTATATAGGCAATGTGGCGTCATAGGCAGCTCTCTTCGGATTGGAAGACAGACTCCTTACTGTGACTGAATTTTGTAACGCGTGTTAGGATTGGTGAAAGAACTCAATCCGTTTCGATCCGCTCTTCTACTATAAATAACCGCGGTTCAATTCATTCCCTTCACCTTTTCTCGTCACAAGATGTGGACTAACGTAGAATCGTCTAATCTCCTATCGTCGATGCTGTTCAACCCGAACTATCCCATGTATATCAAACCATCATGGGCTATCACCCAGATCACCGAGACGGTCCTTTGGAAACGAAGGATCTATGTGGAGAGACAAGGCTGTCTGAAGAGAGTCTAAATCTACGGTCCAGAGGTCAGCGGACGTTTGAGGAAGAGAAGAAGATCCGTGAGATGCCCTCTATGTTAACTGGATATTGTTAACAAAAAACCAAATGCCATTTTCAGGGAGTCTCATATGTCTAGAAAAGATTTGCTCTCATTCTCATATGTGTGTCTTTGTTTATTTGTTTGTTTGTTTGTTTATGTCTATCCAGTAATATATTTATATTTTATTCCTGGTTTGGCGGGATCTCTCAGCCTGACTATGGACTCTTCCAATCTATTCGTATAGTTTCACCGCTGAACTAAATGGACTTACCCGCCACGCCAAGCGTTATTTCAAGTTATATGTACCGCCCTGCCAAGAGTTATTATTCATATAGTTTCACTGCTGAACTAGCTGAACTTACCCGCCCCGCCAAGCGTTATAGCTTTTTTTCCCCGCTGACCCTGTTTGGACCGATTGAGGTCAGCCACTTTCAACATTGTTGCCAATATCCAGTAACGTGACGTCACGCACCTGTTCCATTCCTATTGTCCCTATACAGGCCCAATATTTTTCTTGCTATATAGGTCCAATATTCCCCATGTTAAATTCCCCATGTCGCTATCTTTGCCTACGACCTTTTTGACTGGGATCTCCATTGTCGCTAAGGTGCCCCACATAACTATTGATATTTTCTTCTAGCATTAACGCTCACATCGGGGTTCACAGTGCCATTTATCTCTTAAACCTACAGAATACAGATAACTCCCATTAGGAGTCAGAATGGGGCCAGAGTTTTACACATGACTACCGTTAATCCACTCATCAAGTAAATTATTGTGATTATTGCCTAACCAGACTTCGCGCACGTGGAACTAGCCTGTTGTTCTGCCCCCAAGCACTGAGTTCATTACAGAATTCATTCGCCTGCTCGACAAATAATCCACAATTATCCATAACAATTTGTTTTAATATTTATATCGTTGTTGATAAAAATTCCATTCATTGTGTGGTAACAATTATAACCATGTGGAGGTATATCAACCAAAACGGCAGACACTGGATGATTACTCGAGAGAGCACAGTTGTAAATATGACCAAGAGACTAGACTAAGAAAGTACCAAAAATGCTGCAAAAATAAACACAGATGACTAAAGTATGACCAGGACAGGATGTGAGGTTGTGCACTTTGTGTATTGAATATTAGGAGAAATAGAAAGTGTGTGGAGTACTTCTTTCGTGGGTCTTGTTGGTTGGAATACAGTTTGCATTGTTTGGAGCTGATATTAACGAATAATACATGTTGAGTTAGAAACTGAACTGGATTCTGTTTGATTTTAGCAGGATCCGTAAAATTAAGGCAGGATTTGGATATCATGTGGGGTAATGAAAATGTTACTTTCTAGCCACGCATTTCTTTGACGTCATTTTTTGTAAGAAAAGTGTCGTTTATACTGGCAAAATATATTCAAAATACTGTATTTTTTCCATTTCCAAATACACGGCAGTTGCCCGGAACGCTGTATTATCACGGTACTTAATGGTCTTATTGGTACATATTAAAACTGTTTTGCTATTGCTGCTTGCCTATAATTTATAAAGTTTCCATGACTTTCCCTCTTTCTATTCCTATAAAAAAAAAAATTGTCAATCGAAGCTCTTAAATGTAAATAAAACTGCATCTGGTGGCTGACCCAGATTAACGTACAATGAGGGAACAACTCTATATTATCACGGCATTTGCTTAACTTACGTATAGTAGCACGAAGGTATTTTAATTAACATAAAATACAACTTACCTATGAGAAGAAATGTCCACACGTGTACTGGCATAATATTTCCACAATAAACGAAAGGATCCAATGATAAAATCAAGCACACAAATGTAATTCAAGCGTAAATCCATGAATAACAATATTTCAAATTAAAAGCAATTATTATTTAACTTTATATAAATTTTCAGTGCAATGTGGGCAAAAAAAAATGTAAATATATAACAACTATTATTAATATTATTACTGAAATATTACTGATTTCAAGAAAGTTTAACTGTTATTATATTCTTATTTACGTACGAGAAGAATGATCATAGCAACATTTTGTAAATTTTGGTCCATACTGGCTACCATGCAATGAAATTGCAACCTTAACCTTGTAAGGACATTTGATCATCAAACATCAGACGATAACTGAATATATTTCATAATCAAAGCCAATGCAGGTATAGCAAGTTCGACTGCAGTTTTTTATATGATGATCAACGTAAATGCATGCACTTTACAAAAAAAGTGATGTTCAATCTTTTTCATTGTAAACTTATAAAAAAAAAATGTTGATATTATTTGAGGAAATCGTGCTGTAAGATATTTGCGTCCTTACTGGCTACAGCTTTACATTTGTAAGCAACCGCTAGATGGCGGGTGTCCAAAATTAATAGAAAAATCCCGTTTGCCCCGATAATATTTGATCCCGCGATCAAGCAGCGTTGAAGCATACTGGCAAAATATTTTCAAACTACTTTACATAATTCTCCTTATGTAATATGTCATCAAACTTAGAAAAAGGGAAAAATGATTAAATGTTCAAATTCCCAGGACCGTAATGCCTGAATAGATTCAATTTTCACTGCTATTTTAGTACCAGTGTAAGAGAACTCTGTAACCGGTATGACTAACAGAGTGACCTCCCGTGAGCAGCACATTCGCGGTAATGTTGCTCAAATATCGATATGTGGCGAACACAGATCACGTTAAAATGCACTGATAAATCACCGGTAACTTGACCAGTTGTTGCATTACGTGAAGGAAAGAAATTAAGACATTAAATGGCTGCCTTTTCACTTGCGAGAGTATGGCGAGCCTACCTGGGTGTCTTGGAGAAGTATCCTTTACGTACAATGGCTTGTACAACCGGTGAGTTTATGTCACGTGCACCCAACACAGTTTGCAACTGTTTTGTTCCGTTTTATTAACATCTCTCTCTCTCTCTCTCCTCTCTCTCTCTCTCTCTCTCTCTCATTTGAGAGTGAGAATCAATCAAGACCAACTGAAAGTGCCTAATCACCGAAAGTGAACCAACCGAATGAAGGAAAAGGAACCATCGATGGATGAGATGAATGACTGATTGAACTTGCATTAATTAATGACTTGTGCAGGCATTCGACAATGTACGTCAAATGAAAATGCTGATACATTTATTGCAGACACGAATAATCAAAATTTTAAGGATCGACCATATAGTTCGCGGGAGGGGGGTGGGAACTTGGATTTTCTGGAGGCCCAGGATATTTTTTTCTTTTTCTTTTAGATGAAGATAATTATTTATATTTTATTTTTTCATCTGATTTAATGGACATAATACGTTTCTTGGTTAAAATCATAGCAACAATATTTTCATGCAAGCTATTTGAGAGCCAGGATTTTTCCCCCATATAGCCCAGGCCCCATCTCCATATCACCCGGAAAATTAAGTGGTCCCTCAAGTAAAGTATTTTGTGAATGCTGTGTGAGCAACTGGATTAAAATGAAATCTCCACTGTCCTGGAAGATCTAACAGCGACCACTTAGGGGTCACATTTTGGTGACATTTGAATTGGCCAATGGAACAGGAACTTTCAGAAATCTGAAAGTGAATCAAATCATTCTGCACACATTGGTGCTCTTCAGCCATACTGCTCAGTCTCCCAAACATGAACATCTAAGACTACAGCTGATTGGGTAATAAAATTATACTTTGTGCTAATAAAATAGGTCCCCAGAACATGACTTGTAAATGGTCCGTGTCAGATCTTCATGTTGGGCAGTGGAGATCTGATTTTGTGTGTGTTGGATTTTTAACGTAGCTTTAACAATTTTTCAGTCATATCATTACGATGTCTGCAGTGTGGCAGTTTATAGTGATGTCTAACACTGGGGCATCATGCCGCAGACATGTAGCATGATGTCCCACCCAGTCACATTATCCTGACACCAGGCCAACCAGTCCTAACACTAACCTCTTAATGCTGAGCGCCAAGCGAGGCAGCTGTTAGTACCATTTTTGTAAGTCTTTAGTATGACTCGGCTGGGGATTGAACCCACGACCTCCTGCATCCGAGTCGGACACTCTAACCACTAGGCCACCGGAGCGGTAAAGAGATCTGATTTTAATCAGATTGCTATTATTGTAATTGAGAAATGATGCGTGAAAATAACTCTTGGACTCTCCAAGTTGTCTTAGAAATTTGTTTGAATAATCAAGCACAAAAGATATTTTATTTTAACAAAAACATAGATTGTTAGAAAGCATGGAAACATCAACGTGGACATATATTTTCACATTGCAAAGACTTATAAAAATGGTGCTAAAAGCTGCCTCACTAGGCGCTCAGCATTAAGAGGTTAGTGTTAGGACTGGTCAGCCTGGTGTCAGGATAATGTGACTGGGTGAGACATCATGCTACATGTCTGCGGCATGAGGCTTCAGTGCTAGACATCACTATAAACTGCCTCACTGCAGACATCATAGTGATATGACTGAAAAATTATTAAAGCTACATTAAAAATCCAAACCACACACACACACATTAACATTAAATACACGAAAAAGAAAAGTGTTGCATATATTGTATACCTATCTCTCCAACAAAATGATAATAGCAATATATTTACTGATATCTGCATTAAGCGCACACCATTTCAAAGTAGAAGGTGTCAGATATGAACAAATTCAAACACAAGGAAGGCCAGCCTATGATGTTGTATAGGACAAAAAGAGTATGCATTTTTTTTCTCTCTCTCTCTTGAGAGAGAGTTAAAGAACACACCTCTCCCTCGATAACTCGCACACATCGGGGTCCAGAAACACAGACCGCATTATAAGCGAGGGCGCGAGTTACCAAGGGACCTCCAAAAAACCCGCTAGACATCCAGAAAACCGCGGGGTTGGGGTTGGGGGGGGAACTGGGCTGTTTAATGGCTGAATCCTCGTTTTATAATCGAGTCGAGAAAAATTGTCAATAAAGCTCTTTTTCTGATGAAGTTATTCGTTATTATCTATATATCACATTTATTTTCAAAACGTCCAACATCTGAAAGATCGATAATATCATTGCAACAGGTTTCATCAACCAAACACGGTACGCGAAAACATTCATGTATTACGTCACTGCTTTTTGTCTTGTTGATAAGTCTGGTTCCCGGAGTGATGCATAGTAGTATTTCACGACACTAGGAGTCTACGAAACAGGGAACCAGACTAACTATTGATACACTACCGAACAAGATTCCTTTTTTCAAACACACGTAACATTTATTTTGTGAGACAATCGTCTACGTCAAAACTCAGTTTTTTTATTTTTCAGTTAGTAAAATATTCATGCCGTGATTTCTTTGCAAAAGTAATAGTGAAACTTCTTATCATCTTTGAGGATATTTCTACGTGCGAATTCAAGAATTCTCTGAAACGTGTTTTCCCACAACGGTCTATATCTGTGAAACAAAGCTCTTTATTTTACGAAGTACTCATTTCGCTTGGTTGCCTTGCTATCTTTAATCACATTTATGATTGAGTAGGTTAATTTAAAGTAGTTTAATTAGATATGTAACACAATAAAATGTATAACAGTGTTCGATTGATCAACTGAAATGAGTTACCCGACATACGACCGGTGCCGCTGGTTCTTAAGCATGTAGGATTTGTATGCCTTTTGACTTTTTTGTTCAATTCCACCTGCTTTATTTGATTCAGAAGATGTAATTACCGTCATAATAGAAAAGGAGGCCCTCTTTTTATTTAGTGCAACAATACAAGAAATGCTTCTGCTAGTCCGATATCAAAACACTGGGGGCACTTAATTAGGTTCTCAGCGAAATGCTTGCGGACATAGCTGTTACAGTAGACTGACACATTTTACGTTTAATTACAAGAGGACACATTGCATTTATGATGATTACACTTAAAAGGAACTAAAAGATAGAACTAGAACACAAATTTCAATTGATTAAAAAATTTATTTAATTGGTATTTATTTATTAAAGTACTGCCTCCACTTGGCGTAAGTGACATTTTCATTAATCGAAATGTCCTTGAATATTGTTAATTATGGTGTACTAAGAATGTCGTTTGAAAAAAAAAATGTAACAGATTATATGCTTCTTATTAAAAGTCGATAGTTCATAATGTTGATTAAATTTCCAGGTCCTGTCTACCGTTTTCAGCGATAAAACGAGTGATATATCAAGTTTCCATTACCAATTTCGATCGCGATTTTCTTAAAGTTCAACCAATAGGGATCAATATTTTGGTATTTTCTGGTTTAAAAATTGGGATCCACACCTGACACCGCGTTATAAGTGGGTTCGTGAGTTATCAGGGTGCGAGTTATCAAGGGAGTGGTGTAATATCCTGAATACTGAACTCAGAACAAATATCAAAGACATCACTGTAAACTGCCACACTGCAGACGTCATAGCGATATGACTGAAGAATTGTTAAAAATCCAAATCACATACACACACACGCACATGCTGGACTAATATATATGTAGGGACCCCATTAAGGCCCTGAATTGATTCCTACACAAGAATGTGTCTAACTTCCTAAATCCAGTTTTAGCCTGGCAAATCCAAATTCAGACATAACATGTATTATGCAGGGAAATTCTTGATCGATAATAATTTTGTAATATCTGTGAAAGTTTTTAAAATGATAATGAAGGGAAGCATAATTTACATCATATGCATATTCAAGAATTATACAAACACTCATTGTTATTACTCACTGATTAAGTTTACATTTGATTTGATTGCATCCTGTGTTCTCATTTCATTGGGCCCTATATACCTTTTGAGGATATTTTAAAATATTCAGATTTTTCAATCTCGTGCTCCTTTCAGACCGCTGCAGGTGCTTGAATTTAGGATTTGGAATGGAATATCACTTGATAAAAAAAAGCAACAAAAAGAAAAAAACACAGCTGCACTCAGGGGAAGATAGTTGGTTTCTCTTTATCTCATTGGTGATTGAACAACAAGTCCCACCTAAACTTTAACTCTCAACAACTCAGATATTAGTATAATGTGATCTTGGATGTGGAGGACATCAGAATATCCAGAAAAATCGCCAGACTTGAACAGGTAGTTACATATCATTGACATGTAAGAAATGGATATCACACACAATACTTTAAAGGTGCAAAAGGAAGCTGTTTAAGCCACAGTAATTGTTCTGTTAATATCTTTGCAACTTTATTTGAAGATAAATTATTGTCAGATTCTTTTATCACTCATGATTAGTTCCAGAGTGTATAGCATAGTCCCAGGCCTCATATAACATGGCTGTAGTCCTGTATAGCCAGTCTCTGGCCTAGTATAACATAGCTCTTGTCCTGTATAGCCTTGTCTCTGGTCTCTTATGACATAGCGGTTGACCTGTATAGCTAGTACCTGGCTTCATATAACATGGATATGGTCCTGTATAGCCTTGTCCCTGGCTTTATATAACATGGCAGTAGTACTTTATAGCTAGACCATGACTTCGTATAACAGTCCTTGGTTTTGTATGACATAGCTGTGTCCTGTATATCTAGTACCTGGCTTCATATAACATGGATATGGTCCTGTATAGCCTTGTCCCTGACTTTATAAAACATGGCAGTAGTACTTTATGGCTATACCATGACTTCATATAACATGCCTACGGCCCCATATAACCCTGTCCCTGGTCTGATATAACATAGATGTGGTCCTGTATCAATAGTACCTGACCTCATGTAACATGGATATGGTCCTGTATAGCCCTTATCCTCGCTTCATATAACGTGGCCTTGGTTCTGTGTAACATAGTTGTGGTCTAGGACAGGACAGTCCTTGGATTTGTATGACAGCTGTGTCCTGTATAGCAAGTGCCTGGCTTCATATAACATGGCTTTGGCCCTGTACAGCCATGTCCCTAGCCTTATATAACATGGATAATTTTCAGTATAGCCAGTCCCTGGCTCCATATAACATATGTGGGCCTGTATAACCAGCTCCTGACCCCTTATAATATGGCTCTGGTCCTTTATATCACAGTCCCTGGCTTCATTTAACATAGTTGTGGTCATGTATTGCTTTGTCACTGGGATAATATAAGTACTAGTACGGCCCAGTCCCTGACTTCGTATAACATAGCCAAGATCATGTATAGCCATCTCCTGACCTAATGCAACATGGATGTGGTCCTGCATAGACCATTTCCTGGCTTCAAATAACCTAGCTATGATCCTGCATATAGCTCTGTCAAAGGCATCATACAGCATGGATATGATCCAGTACATCAAGGATGTGGGCAACATGCATAGACCATTTCCTGGCTTCAAATAACCTAGCTATGATCCTGCATATAGCTCTGTCAAAGGCATCATACAGCATGGATATGATCCAGTACAGTCAAGACCCTGGCTTCAAATAACATGTCTGTGGTGCTGTGTATAGCAGTGTCAAAAGACATCATACAACTTGGATGTGGTCATTTATAGCCCAAATCCTGGCTTCATATAACATAGCTGTGGTCCTGCGTATATCCCTGTCAAAAGACATCATAAAACATGGATATGGTCCTATACATTTCAGATCATTGCTTCATATAACATAGGTGTGGTCCTGAGTATATCCCTGTCAAAAAACATACAACATGGATGTAGTCCTGTACAGCCCAGACCCTGCCTTCATATAGCATAGCTGTGGTCCTGTGTATATCCCTGTCAAAAGACTTCATGCAACATGGTTTTGGTTCTGTACAGCCCCTACCCTGGCTTCATATAACATGGCTGTGGGCCTTTATAGCCCAATCCCCATCTTAATGTAACATGAATATGGGCCTGTTTAACCAACCCATGGCCTCCTATAATAGGGATGTCATTATGGATTTAATTTTCAGAATCTACATTACAGAGTTGGGTTTCTGAACTTTCCAGAATATAAGGCAGCCTCTTTTATTGGTGGTGCACTTTTATGACTCCCATGAAATGTTATAGTGAGGGACTACTGTATACATGATTCCTTGCCTGATATGCAGCTCAATTTACTTGACTCGTAAGCCTGTATGGCAGAATGGTAACACTCATGTTGTATCCTTTCAGTCTTAGGTTTCATCTCTGGAATAAGTATATGTAGCAGTCTGCCCTATTCTCACTGTTGTAATGGCCACCCCTCGCCTAGTTCAGGGCAGGCAAGAGGACATAAGCCAGTGCCATTGTGAGCGTGCTTGCCATGTGTAAACAGTATGAATTCCAAACATGTGGAGATTGAATTGTTATCATACCATTGTCTTGTCTACCATTTTTATGCTACATGTATAGACATTCACTTTTGATACAAGTAACTCTGCCAACGCTTAGATGGATCAGGGATTTTGGAAGTTTAAAAGGACTGGTTCGTCTTGATTAAGATGGCCACATTTCCTTTGTTTTAATGTGGAAGCATAAAATACTGTTAAGGGAAAAAAATGGTTCATTTGACTCCACTATCCTGTCCGAGTCCATATCTACACCTTACATTGATAATATCTCTAGAGAGAAAAAAATTGTTTCAGGTATTGTATGGTATTCAGCAAGATAGAGAACTTTCGCACTTTCATTTTATTTCAGGGACACTGATGTGTGCAGGTGATTTTATTGCACAAGTAGCCATTGAAAAAAGGGGATTTTATCGCCAGCAGAAATATGAAGTCAAGCGAAGTTTACGTTTTCTTGGATATGGTCTCTTTCTAGCAGTAAGTAATGTCTTCATTGTATCTCATTCAAACTTTGCTTTTGCTTTGATTTATTTTTATGCCAGTAGGCATCATTATTTAAGTTTTGCATTTGTCCATTTCTATCAAACTTGAATGTACAGTCAAGAAATGTGATAGTGTATTCATACTAAATAGTTCCTCCAACCAGCAACGATAGGTCAGAGTGACTTGCATTCATGCTTTATTTATTATGCCAGGATTTCTTTTACATATAGTGCCATATCTTACAGTTATTTTTATGCTTGGATTTCATTTACATATAGTGCCATATCCTACAGTTATTTTTATGCAGGATTTCTTTTTCATATAGTGCCATATCTTAGTTATTCAGTGAGATATAACTTATTTGTGGAGTGAAAAAAACAACTTAATTGGATCTTTGATTTTGAGATACCCAACTTAACATACAGTATCAAAACTTGCTTACAGTGACCTTCATAATGCCACTGTGATTATAGGTCATACACTTGGTGGACATGCAAAATATCTCATTCCACATCTTTCTGTAATAGAAAGTGGCATGGGTTTGAAGCTTTAACTAGTGCTTAATGTGGGATAAAGTCACAGTGAGTTGTACAGTTCATTAGCCTCAATCTTCAAACCCATACCACACAACTCCAAGTCCTGTGGCAATGGGAAAGTGACAAAACAGCAAGTGAGGATAACACTTTAAGCTGCAGACAAGAATCTGCACTCGGGAGGCTAAGGACATTGTGTTGCTTCTACTGGACTAAAGCAGAGTGGAACTCTGCAGCCCCTGAGTGTCTGAGCAGCCCTTTTTAGGATTGCTCTGCTCAGTTTGTAGCATGACGAAGGGGCTAAAAAGGGTGCCCTAAACATAGCCTGCTTTATCTTACCTAGCCAATGTACCATGGCTTGCAGGGATCCCATCCTTGGAGTTGAACATCGACAGAGAAGAAAAAGATAATAGTGCTGCAAACTCTTTTGGACAATGCCAAGGCAGATCAAACCAGAGAAACTGCACTGGTTGCTAGGGAACTGGCAAGATACATTGTGGACATGCAGCCTTGAGTGAGACTCATCTAGCAGACAAGGGCCAGCTGTCAGAAGTGGGCAGCAGGTATGTTCTTTTGGAGTGGTCGTGGCATTGAAGAACATTGCGAGGCACGTGTTGGATTTGCAGTGAAGTTTTATCTGGAGTGCAAGCTTCCTAGCCTTCAACAGGACTTTTGTGATTGCCTAATGATTTTACAACTCCCAGTGAGAAATAAGAAGAGTGCCATGGTGATCAGCCCCTATGCTTCAGCAATGACCAACCCAAATGATGTGAAAGGTAATTCTATGAAGAACATAATTCCCTCATCTCAGGCACCCTAAAATCTGAAAGCTTGGTATCTTCTATACTAGAGTGGGGACTGACCACCCGACCTGGGCAGGAGTTGTTGGAATGTATGGCATTGGCCAGTGCAACAGCAGTGGGCTGCTACTGCTCAAGATGTGTGCCGCCATTACCAACACCTTCTGCTTACCCACCTGAAACAAGATGTCATGAATGCACCCCTGCTCTAAGCATTGGCATCTCATCAATTACGTCATCAGCAGGATGAAGGACAGACAGGATGTACGAGTTATGAAGACCCTGTGTGGTACTGATTGTTGGACGGACCACTGGCTAATTATATCCAAGTTCAACACATCCAGCACAAGAGACATCCCCAAAAGAAAAGGGCTGTAAAGAGACTAAACATCTCCAAGCTGGAAAATAGCTCAATCGTCGAAAACATTTCAAAGATCCTGGATAGTAAACTGAAAGACCTGCAGATTGGCCATGCTGCAGTGGAAGAGGACTGGGCCTCCTTTAAAGACACTGTCAACTCCACCACCCTCTTACATCTGGGACTGACGTTATGCAAGAAAAACTTGGACTGGTTCGAGGATAATGAACAGGAGATAAGGACACTTCTAACAGAAAAAGACTGCCTACACAGAGTCCATCTGAGCAACCCTTCATCAGCCTCCAGGAGAGTTCAGACGAAACTTTGTAAGATGCATGACTCCTGATGCAGCAGTAAAGCAGACAAGATTCAGGCATGCAGACAGAAATTACTCAAAGTGCTTCTGTGATGCCCTGAACGCTGTCTATGGCCCTCAGTCCTCTTGGTTCTCTCCCCTTCTCAGTGCAAATGGATTCTGGAGTGATGGACAGAACACTTCAATAATATCCTCATCCATCCATCGTCCATCAATGACAAAGCCACAGAATGCTTGGTTCAAGTGGAAACTAATGCTGAGCTGAACACTGCAAGAGGCCAAGAAAGCCGTCTGTATCTGTCCTGTAGAAATACCCCGGATCAGATGCCATACCTGCCGAGGTGTACAAAAGTGGGGGCCCTATACTGCTACTGTATCTCACAGACCTCTTCAAATCAATATGGAATGAAGGAGTGGTTGCACAGGCATTTAAAGATGCCTCTGCAAGTGAAATAGCAAACATCAGTGCTTCAACAACCACAGAGTAATTTCCCTCCTGTCAATCACTGGCAAGGCACTTTCTTATGCTCAGTTGCCTCAATCATCATCTTGAGCAGGGTCTACTCCCAGCAAGCCATTGTGGTTTCTTCTCAAGCCGAGAGACAGTCACCATGATATTTGTTAGACGATAACCCCAGGAGAAATGCCAGAAGCAAAACAGAGACCAACTCAGAACCTTTGTTGACCTGACGAAGATGCTTGACACAGTTTGCAGAGTAAGACTTTGGAAGATCATGGCAAAATTTAGCTGTCTGAATAAGTTCATTGCAGTCATTTGCCAGTTCCACGACAGCATGATAGCCCACGTAATGGATGATGGTCAACCCTCAGATTCTGGTGCCCACACTCTTCAGCATGATGTTGCCTCACTCAGAGATGCATTCCAAAACGGTGATAAGGGCATCCATGTCAGATACCGATCTGACGGGAAGTAGTTCAACCCCAAGCAGTAATAAAGATGAAGGAAACAGTCATTAGGGAATTTCTCGTTGCTGATCACTCAGAAGAAAACATGCAGACCAGCACAGGCACATTCGCTGAGGCATGCAACAACTACGGCCTCAAGATCAGCACCAGAAGGGACTGAAGTCATGTATCAACCTGCCTCTTGGAAGCCATATTGTGAATCAAACATCATAGTGAAAGGTCAGAAACTTCAGGCTGTTGACAGCTTCATGTATACAGGCAGCAACCTCTCAAAAGCAATCAACATTGACATTGAGGTCAATAGCAGAATTGCCAAAGCAATTTCAGCCTTTGGGAGACTTCGTAGGAATGTGTGGAACTGCAGAGGAATCAGTCTTACCACCAAGCTGAAAGTATACTATGCTGTAGCGCTCACCATGATCCTGTGTGCCAGCTAGATATGGACTGTCTGTAGCAGACATTCTAGACAACTTGATCAATTCCACATGAGCTCTCTCCGCAGGGTTATGCAGATAAGATGGCACGACAAAATTTGTGACACTGAAGTTCTCATGAGGGCTGTCATCCCATCTGTCCTCATGTTGCTGCATACAGCCCAAGTTAGATGGGCAGGACACATCGTCTGCATGCCAGAGGAACAGATTCCATAACAGCTGCTCTATAGTGAACTCTGTGAGGAAATCTCGCTGTTGCAGGACAAAAGAAGCATTTCAGGGACACACTGAAGGTGTCCTTGAAAAACCTATATATCATCAGTGCCTCAAGGGAGACCCTTGTGCAAGACTATCCCTCCTGGCACAGCAAAATCACATCTGCATAAATGCAGCAGAACAGCAGAGAATTGCTGAGGCTCAGAGAAAATGTGCCAATCATAAGGCTGGAGCTGCCAACACCTTTACTTCCATACCAACCCTGTGTGCTCCACATGCAGGAGAGACTTCTATGCTTGCAATCTGATGACTGTTGCTGACACTGCCATCTGCTTTGTGCAGTGTATATTTTTGGGTTGTGCAGTCACTTCCATCAGCTTGTGTGATATATATTTCAGGTTGTATAAATTTGGCAAAGCCACTTCCATCTGTTTTTGTGTTGCACATTTAAAGTTGTTTAAAGTTTGCAAGGTCACTGCCATCTGTGTCATGTATATTTAAAGTTGTGTAAATATTGCAGTCACTGCCATCTGATTTTGTGATGATTGTTTTCTGAGGTTGTGTAAATACCTAAGGAACTTAATACATGAAACATGAAAAAATTCATAATATGGCAATAGATCAATTATTTATCAGTTTGAAAAGAGAAACAAGATTGAGCAAGATGTATTGGCTTGCTACGATAAATCTCCACACTGTACACTGAATACCTCCACCGCCACTCAACTTCTTTCTGCAGTACTCACCTAGCTCTGCATATAATGACCCAGGTGTCATCATGCATTGTCTGCCACATTTACGATGCATCTTCCATTATGAACTTTGGTCTGAAGATACTTGAAAATGTAATTCTAACTGAAATTGTGATACATTTGACCTTTGACCCCCTTACAAGGACACCATGTGCAAGAGCCAATTGTTGCCCCTCTGTGACAGAAGGTCACCAAATATCCAACAAAGCCACACAAGTTTGGTGAATTCCTATTTAGGAGTTTTGGAGGAGATTATCACAATATTCCTGTCACTATTTACAAAAGCGTGTGAATAAGAATTAGATAAACAGACATTAACTATTGAATAAAGTACAAAATACATAATTTGTTTATACAAAGTTGTAAGAGAATTAAAACCAGTATGCTGAATCATCAAACATATTAGAGTATAAAGTGAGGACTATAAACATATTGGTGTTATTAAAGAGTATAAAGTGAGGACTATAAACATATTGGTGTTATTAAAGAGTATAAAGTGAGGGCTAGTTAAGATTCTCATGTGAACCTTGAGCAATTCTAATGATGCTGTTTCAAATAAGGGACAGAGTTACCTCATTTAAGAGCACCCTGACAACTCATCAACCCACTTACCATGTGGAGGCATGTGTGGATCGGTCAAAATTGGATTTTAAAAAAGGCCTGATATATTGTTCACCTTATCGTTGAAAATGGCACATTAATTTGGAATCTGCATGATGAAATTTTCAAATTTATATTTTAAAAAAATATATTTTGTAAGATTGTCTTTGACATAAACATTGTCTTAATAACAGCATGCAGTGAAATATCAATCATTGAAAAGTTTGGGAAATGCCAACTGGTGGCAACATGGTATGAAATAGCAGTTAAAGAAGTTTGTCAAGTGAAATTGGTGCTTTAATTTTATACTTGTTTAATTTGGTTTCAGTCTAATCATTATCATTTTGATAAGGCTTTTTCTATTCAACAGACTTTAACTTTGATGCTCACTTCCATGAAAACAATTGTTTACTGAATGCATTTCTTTGGATAACCATTGAGAATTTAATTGTCATTGGGCATAATACAAACTAATTAAAAGCCTAATTGCCATTGGGCATAATACAAACTAATTAACAGCCTAATTGTCTTAGCCAACTTCATTACACTGAAAGATGCAGACATCTCAGTAACATCCTTGTGTGGGGACAGCCTAAATTTTGTCTTGTTTTCTTCCTTTTCAGTCAGTTTATTTTCTCAATCTATAGTTGTGTTCCTTTACAATGCAACTGTTGTGAGTACTGCATGTCAACTTGATCTATATTACAAGTCTTTATCAGTTTATTGAATTTAGTTGACTTAAGTATTCAGTATATTACATCCCATTAGAAGGAAATTTTAGTGGGACTATGGACAATGTAATTCTCATGTACCCGAAAAAATTGTTTACATCCCTTTTTTGCCCAGCTATTAACCAAAATTTAAGTCTCTTGCATCATTTGTCAATGCTGTGATCAATGTTTATGGACCCCACGAGTTATTCAGGGTGAGGTTTAGTATGTAAATAAAATTGTGGGAATTTTCAAAAGAAATGCACTGCAGTTGCTCAAGTTTTCATTTTGACCAAAATATACTTACAGGAAGAGTATTGACTATCAAGAATTCATACATTTTACTTATACTCACAGGGTCCAGTACAAGAGGTTTCTGACTGGGTCATAATTGTTGTGACTGCATACATGTAGAATTGATACATTTTACTTTTTGTCACAGGGTCCAATATTTGGAGTATGGTATGCATGGCTAGACAAAACTTTCAAGGTAACCAAGTTTGGAAATTGGAAGATGGTATTTTTTGATCAGGTAAGATAATATTGTCTTTTTGCGCAGATGGAATATTGGATATATGGACATGTGGAACAGATTTTTAAATGATTTTCGCTAGATTTGCCTCCTCTTCCAACATATGCCAGAGTCACTCTCTTTACAATAAAATTGCAGGTTTACTAGGTTATATGTGATATTCAGAAAAATGTTCAATTCATAGAAAGCAAAGCCTAGGTGTTGTATTATTTAAGATTTAACTCTAAAATGCAATTATGTAGGTCAGAAACGTATGGGACAATGCTATGTTGTGGAATTTGCGAGATGCACTGTAAGGTCAAAGTTGTTTTCTGACTTGACTCGTATTTGTGAAAATAAGGAATAAAGCAGCAAAGCAGATACTATTTAACCAATACCTAAAATTACTACAAGTACGTAGACAAATAAATAAGCCATAAATTTACAATCTGATTAATGGACTGTTGTAACGAAGTGAGTGAATGATTGCATTACAAAAACCCCACCTTCAAAAAATAGATGCACTGTCATGTCTGTGTTGATTCGGTTGTAAAGAAGGGTTTAGTTCATATACCAACTATAAAGGAGCCATGTCTGTAATTGTATGCATTTTAGTGTGTTAATCTTGAATAGTTATGGTAGTGTTTTATCTGCAACAAAGAAATTAGGACGAACAGTATGATCTGAAGACATGTGTGCATTTGCCTTCATGTACATGGTACAGGGATTGTTTGAAACACGTTTAGAAATCTTTCAAAGTGCCATTATTGTGAACTTTTAGAAACTATATAAAAAATAAAAATAAAAAATTTAAAAAATTGATTAAGGGTAGCTGATTAAGCATTTTTACTAACTTGCAATTACAATAATGTAATCTGGTTAATCAGTTAAAATTTGTTACAATGTAGTTTCTGTTATTCTCCTTTAGAGTCATATGGCCAAAACAACTCAGAAAATTTTCTACTTGAAAATAAAGTACTGCTTAAATCCAATGTTAAATGCAAATATGAATACTAGGAAATAGAGGGCATAATTCAAATAAGAGAACACTCACACAAAGATTTATATATATATATATATATATATATTGCGTTTCTTGCTTCACGTCCACTTCTCCCTGTTGAGCTCTCACTTCTCACTGTTCTGTCCAAAAGGAGAAGTCACTTCTCCCTAAAATTCAAGTCTAGCTTGACCCCTTGACTAAATTAGCTGTGATATCGGCCACATGTCACTGTGATGCTCAAGATGAATTATCCACAAATTTTTGCCAATCAGCCATACATGGCTGATGGTCTAAGAGTTGCTGACCCAGCTCTGTAGCTTCCACTGACAGCATTATAAGGAGGGAGTAGTGTATATGCCTCATTATATGACATTCACTATAAGGCAGTATAATGTGTAAATTATAAGGAAGGAATACTATATGTTATTAAGACATTAAATATTACTTGTTAAAGCTAACAGTTTCATATTCAAAGTGCCTTCTTTGCCTTTGGCAACTAAATTTAAATTTGGCTGCTTTTTTATAATTTTCTTAGTAACCCACTGGGTTACCATCTAATTTTGAATTTGTTAGACCCCTTGTTGTAGTTTAAGAAATTTTCTTCTATTTCAGTGTGTCTTCACACCACTGTATCTTCTATATTTCTTCACTGTAATGGGTGCCTTAAAAGGAGATAGCTGGGCTCAGATCAAAGGGAAGATACAGAAGGTAATCTTTAAGAAGCCTAAAAAATATGTGTTTCTGGTTTCATGCAAAACAAAGCATTTGGTTGGTCAATTGGAAGAGTGTGTGTGATCTGGATTTTTAACATAGCTTTAACAGTTTTTCAGTGATATTGCTACGATGTCTGCATTGTGGCAGTTTTCAGTGGTGTCCAGCACTGGGGCACCATGCCGTAGACATGTAGGGTGATGTCCCACGCAGTCCCATTTTCCTGACACCAGACTGACCAGCCCTAACACTAACCTCTTAATGCCGAGTGCCTAAAGCAGCTGTTATTACCATTTGTATTAGTCTTTGGTATGATTTGGCCTGTTTTCAAACCTGTGACCTCCTGCATCCGAGATGGATGTTCTAACCACTAGGCCACTGGAGCGGTCCAATCAGTTGGAAGAACATTTTTCTTTACTAGTTTTTAGCTCACCTGGTTGTAAGACCAAGCAAGGTTATGGTATGGCCCTTTGTCCATCACCTGCCGTTCATCAGAAATTGCTATTTTGAACTTTAAAAAATTATGGATCAGTTTCAACCAAACTTGGCAGATAGAATCATGTCACAAAGGCCTTTCTGGTTTTTACGAAAGATCATGATCAACAGTCAAATATGGTTGCTGTTCCTAAAATTAGAAAATCCTTTAAATAGCATATTCTCCAAAACCACACAACAGCTTTTGATCAAATTTGGCAGAAATCATTCTCACACAAATATCATTCAAATTGCAGTTAATGGTGCCAATTTGCTGTACAGTCTGTTACTAAAAATAGAAAAACCTTTAAGCAACGTATTTGCAGTAAATGCAGAATTGAATTTGATCAATCAGGGAAAAAAGCGTAATTGTATTAAGACTTTTCAAGTTTTGCAAATGATGTCCATCTGCTGCCAAATGTGCCACCATTACTAAAAATATAAAGCTTTAAATGACTTCATTCCTAAACATGACAGAACACATCCTGGAACAGAGATCTTTCAAGTTTGAGCACATGATGCTGATCTGCCTTAACAATAGAAAAACTTTGAAACAAATGCTGAAAGAACAATGACCAAACTTGACAGAAAGCATTCTGGCATGACCACTCCCAGGCTTATATAAATGATGCCAATCTTCCATCAAATATTGCAGCTGTTACTAAAAGTTTTTAAAAAAATGTAATTAACGTCTTGTATATAACTATTAAGTCGAATTTTACCAAATTTGACAGCGAGTGTCCCAGCATGAATGTCTTTCAGACATAAGCAAAAACTGCTGTTCTACCATTTAATGAGGCTGTCATTACTAAAATTGGAGAAACATTTGTTTTAAAAGAGAATGCAGAACTGAATTTGAACAACTTTGTAGCAAAGAATCCTGGCATAGCAACCTTTTAATACTGAAAATGATGCATCATCATATGAAGATAAAGACACTTCTGAAATCTTGAAACATTTATTATTATCACTTGTGGAGTCAACAGCATAAGTTGAGATTTCAGCAGAAAGCATCCTTCTGACCAAAATTTCTTGACAAACTGATCATGAATTTGGCTTTACAACAGATATCAATTAGTTGAGTGATTTCAGTACCACTCAGACTTCTTGTTCCTCCTCCACATGCTAAAAGTGAACCATGAATGCATGTTCTGATTTTGTTTCATTGAGAAAAGACCTTGTCAGCATTGCTCAGCAACATGCTGTTATATGATAGATATACTCTCTGTGTAATTACTCAAGTAATTTTTGTTTGTGCAACATACACCACTCCCTCGATAACTTATGACAGGGTAACTTGCAAACCCACTTATTATGCAGGGTCAGGCATGGGTCCCATTTTCTTTTTACTACAAAACAAGATGAACGAATTACCTTCAGTTGTTGAACATGAAGAAAATCTCGATCAAAATTGATAACTGAACCTTAATATTGCTTATTTTATCATTTAAAACATAGTATTCAGAACTTTGAATCAACATTTTCTCAGCTTTTAATGAGAAGTAATATATTTTGTAATTTTCATTCAAAATTACATTTTTAGTACACTGTCAGAAAAACAATATTCAATAAAATAACAATGAAAATCATGATGTACCTAATGCCTACTGGAAGTTCTTCCTCTGCCAAATTTACCAACTGCCGTTTAGAGCCTATCATTTGTTGAAAAATTGTGTTCAACCCGACAACAATGAACCAAACCAAACTGATGCAATTAATTTACAGTATTTCTTCCATGATAAGATTGAGGAGCAGTATAATAAATTTTTAATGAATAGAAGATGGGCTTTTTATCAGAAATAGCTATCCTTAGTAATTATTTACAGACATTTTATGTATTTATATGGAAGATGGTATCATTGGACAAATACGCTCAATATATACATGTAGATTGTCACTTAATAAAAATATTCCAAAGCCTACTTTTCTGACCCTGCAAAGCATAAATTCCTTCTTTTATCACTCATATGAACGCAATGATCTTTACAGCAATTGTAAAAACAGAATCAGTTAGCATATGTCATTAGCCCCAAAAGTTTTACTGTGGCTATTATTTGGATGCAGTCAAGCAAACCTTTGGTTAGTTGTAATACATAACTAAAAGTATTTCCTCGAGTGGCATTATATTGAGGATGGCTTATACTGAGTGCATTACAGTGGAATTGACTAACATTATATACGAGGGACCCTTGTACTAAAGGATATCACAACAAGGCAGTATCAAAGTATGATGTGAAATAATGTTATAAATGGTTTACATAAGCCAAGAAATAAAATTAAGTGAAATAATTCAGGTGATTAGAGCATCTGCCTCTGATGCAATAGGTCATATATTCTAGCCCCAGGTGAGTCAAACCAAAGATTTATAAAAATGGTACTTACAGCTGCCTCGTTAAGCGCACAGCATAAAGAGGTTAGTATTAGTACTGGTTGGCCTGGTGTCTCAATAATGGGACTGGGTGGGACATGATGCCCCAGTGCTAGACATCACTATAAACTACAACACCGCAGACATCGTAACAATCTAACTGAAAAATTGTTAAAGCTACATGAAAAATCCAAATCACACACACACATACACACTCATGTAGCTACCAGTGATTAAACAAAGGTTGAACAATATTGTTGGATCTATGTTCACACTCGCATTGTTAGATGGACAGTGAATGGCCTCTGTACATTCTGACCTGTCTGTGACAAAGGATAATGGCCCTCAAAAAGCTCAAAGATGAATGTATACACAAGAAATGTGGTGGGATGCATATTATTTATACTCTGTCAGTAAATAAACAATTGATAACTATTAGCTTTCAGGAAGGAGTGAAGTTTGTTAGACTGTGTAAAATTAAATTCATTTTTTGGTTTGAAAGGAAATAAGCTTTTTCTTCTAAAACTTAAGTGGTAGAGGAAAGAAGTTGGTTATGTAATATATTTGAAGCAAGAATATTCCCTTCATGTTCAGCAAATATGTTCCCATTGGGAAAATTTTAAGTTTAGATATATCTACATAGCTGCCAACCTTCACAATTTTGGCTTGAATTTCACGACTTCAACAGCAATTCGCGGATTCAAGCCGCATGGAAAAAAATCACGAATTCCCCAATTCTCAATTATTTTAAATCTTTAATAAAATAACTGATTTCCCGTTAAGTGCTAGTCGTGATTTTGGCAATTGCCGAAACAGTCCGGAATTGCTGGTCGCGATATTAGTAGAACTATAGCCGATTGATACAGTTGGCCCGGTAGCAAGTATTTTAGCGTATTTTAATCTATATGTATTAGAGTAGTTTTACAAACGCTTTTGAGACAAACTGGGGCCTAACCGAAATTTTGCTCCACGCATGCGCCGCCAACACGGATTTGAATAACTGTTCGGCACCGATGTTGAAAATGTCTTCACCACCAAGGAAAAAGAAATGCATTGCACAAAAAGTGAAGTTGAGTTTCAAATATACAAAAATTAGCTATGCATTCAGCCATCAAACACCAATATACATCATGCTTTTTGCACACAGTGTGCCACAAATTTTAGCATTGGGCATGGTGTTGAACACAATCTACGTTTATCAGCTGGATCCCATTCTAAACATTTGTTCCGACAAATATTCCTGCACTCGAAGATCGCTTCACGAATTCATGTCGAAATTCACGAATGTTTATCCCTATGTTCACTAATTGGGAGCCTGGAGGGTTGGCAGCTATGCGTGTGTGTGTATGTATATATATATATATATATATATATATATATATATATATATATATATATATATATATATATATATACAGTGCAACCCCGCTATAACATATAACATAGTAATTGTGGTCCATAGAACCTGACCGTGTTATAGACCAAACCGTGTTATAGCCAACCAAGTCAGTTAGCTGAAGAAAATTATGCATTTTAGTGCTTTTGAGTAATGAAGACAAACTAATCTGAAAAACACTTGCATATTGACAACTAATATTTGTGTAGTATAATCCATAATCCATTAAGTACTGTAGTTGTGATTATAAATCCATGAATTCGAGTATAGATCATATGTTATAAACTCCATGTATGACTCCCATCCCATTCAGAAACACAAATGATGCATATTGATTTTTAAAAAATATGGTAGTTCTCGTTTGATCTATGTCAGATTGTCACTTAACAATTCACTATAGTAGCACATAGCTATAGCTCTTTACATGCTACACGTACATGTACTTAAATTTGCCTAGATTTTGGTCAGTTGGAGACAGTATCATCTTGCCAAGGCTACCCAGGGGATGATGCTATTGATATGGAAATGAAAACTGGAACAAATTAAAAAGTTTAACAAACATCTTTGCAAGATACCACATCTTCAGTTAACTTGATGGCCATATGTCTGTGGTTTGAAAAGATTAGAAATTTATTTGTGTTTTATGCCGCTGTTGGTAGCAACTGCAAAGATGAAACTGTTATGGCACAATAAACGTGTTCCAGTCACTTTCAAAAACGCAACAACCTATCAGATTCCATTGCTTTTGTTTAAGTTTGGTGCTGATTTCTTTCATTGAAAGGTTATTTGTTTTTATTGAATATTGTGGTTGGCTTCCTTTGATGAAGGGTGCATATGTTATTGAAGTTACCGCCAAAGGACACCTTTGGAGGACCAAGCTGTTTATTTCTTATTGCGGCGGCAACATCAAATAATTGTAGAACATTGATTGAGACTGAATATTTCATTTGCTTAGGATTTATACATCTTCTGATGCTGAAAATCTGCGTTACTGAAAGGGACAGAAGACATCACAGCCTGTTAACAAATGAAGTACAACTTCCATCTGTAAACTAAGGAGGGACAAGAAGCGAATTCTATCAGCAAAGGATGAACTTGTCCTTGTTTTAATGAAACTTCGCTTAGGACTCACAAGTGAAGATCTAGCAGATAGATTTAGCATATGTAAGGGATTATGCTCTCAGATTATTAATACCTAGGTGAAATTCCTGTCAGATAAATTGAAAGATTTAGTCCAGTTTCCCCCAAAGGAATTGGTTATGCGTAATATTCCAGTGGCATTCAAAAATGAATATGCAAGTACAAGGGTCATCATAAATTGTACGGAGATATTTATTGAGCGTCCCAGAGATCCGTATATACGGGCAGTGACATGGTCTGAATACAAAACGCATAACACTGTAAAATTTCTTTTTGGAATAACTCCATTAGGTATGATAAGTTACATATCTGATGCATGGGGTGGGAGGGCATCAGATAAGCAAATTGTTATCGAATCAGGCTTTCTAAATTTGCTAGATCCACATGACCTAGTTATGGCAGATAGAGGATTCTCAATTAAAGAAGAACTATTGCTACGCCGTGCTCGCCTTGCAATTCCCCCTGGTGCACGAGGTAAGGAGCAAATGACCTCGCGTGATGTTAAAATAACCAAAAAAGTTGCAAATCTTAGGATTCATGGGGAACGAGCCATCAACCGACTTAAAATGTTTAAAATTTTGAAGGAAACTCTTCCAATTAATCTGCTGCCAATTATTGATGGCATTATCAATGTATGTGCTGCATTGTGTAATTTGCTTCCAGCATTAATCAGTTCTGAATGAATGCAGAAATATCACCACGATTACCTTCTCTGATATAACTAATATTAAAGTCCATCCTAAAACTGAATTCCAGAATTAGCATGTTCTCTGTCACTATTACCAAAACTAATTAAGTAAAATAACATTAGATTTCTTCTTGTGTATCATGGTATAAGAAAAGTAATAGACTTGATGAGTATCTTCCTTTCTAGACTTCAAGCTGAGGAAAAATGAAATTTTGTTCAACTATTTACAAAAGACAATAAAAGTCAAGAGGAGCCATACTATAGAATATGAACACATAAAAGAGAAGGAATGGCAGTTTTAGGAAATTTAATGGTATACATCCATGATAATTAAAAATATCTCTCACCAATATAGCAACATTGAAATACATGTACTGTCATAAATGTTCAACTCATTCTTCATATGAGTAGCAATTTAATGGTACCACTATGTGAACCATACCTTGTAATTAAGGGTTCTCATTGGCATGGTCTCACATCATTAGATAACAAGTATAAATGTTATTCCATATAACAGGCCATGTGTTTATACATACTGGTAGGTAAACATGAACCAGTCATTGCATGTAAGCTATCTTTGTGAATATAATCTGCATGGTTGTTAATTTATATGCTGAAATAAACTGTGTAAACTAATGTATTCTTTGTTTTATGTGGAGATATGTATCATGCTTAAATAACTATAAAACAGTGATTTCACATACCAAAATTAATAGTCATTGCTTTCAGTAATGAGAAAATCAGACTATAACAAAACAAAATGCATAAACACACTTTACGTTATACACATGTTCAAAGAAGTTCCACACGTTGCATGTTCAAAGGAGTTCATATGCAACATAAACTTATGTCTTTACTAAGGATCTTTCACAAACTTTTGTGAGTAATATGTAGGCACTTCCAATGGAACCATTTTTTACAATAATCACAATAAAGACTGTTGTCATCATCAGTCACAATATCCTCAGGTTCCTTTCAAACTGAATCATACAGCGGATATATTACATTATTATGCATTGTTTTAATGCATTCTCTCCCAGGCTCATTGTTCGCGAGACTCCAGTTGCCTTTGCATTAAGGGTGTGGACCATGGGATTTTGGATACGTCATTGGTTTTTGGTAAACATGGTGGTGTCTTTTTCTCACTGCATACTGTTGCATTACACACCAGTCTGGGTGCCACATGTGTTGTTAAGAAATGCACAACTTCGGCTTCACACCTTCCCAAATCTCTGGATCAAATGGCACTCTTTCCTGGTAGTGACCATATGTGGTGTACAGAAAAAATAACACCATTTGCGACTACTTATGGCCACAACTCCTTGAATCTGTGTGTAGTATGCATGATTCCTCTTAAGTCCGCCATCATCCACATAAGAGGGTCTCACTACCTTTGGATCTGAGAAACATATGGACCATGGACACTTAACTTCCAGTGCTCCCACACCACAACAGTCGCACTATAACAACAAGTCAGAGCTGGCGCCCAGAAATGGCTCATCAACATCAAGTAGCATGCCAGTCTCCCGTGAGATAACATTGCGATGCTCAACTGACGAAGATAATTTCTTTTAGCCACAGCTTCCTTTTCACGACCCCACTTAATGGCAGGTATACAATTACTATTGTCTTTTTCACCAAGAATCTCTGCAAGCAGAGATTTGCTTACAGGTTTACAATGTTCCATCATGTCCACATTTGATACCACTCTGTGAAAATTTGATGAAGTAATTCGCCCCTTCCGCTGCATTTTCCATTCCTGGCTCAAACTTTGACTGCGAGTCAGTTTTTCAATTTGTTCGATTACATCATTTTCAAATCTCTAATTTTCCTTCCAAACTCTGGCGGAGATTTGGAAGATAAATGAGAAAGTTTCCATATCACTAATTGGGATCTGACATGCTTTTTTGCTCTTGGACAAAGACATTTATTGGAAATTATTCAGAATGCCAAACTGGAATAATATTCTTGGTGATTCAACAAGGAACTGCTGACACATCAGGACAAAGCAGGTTATTGAAGACGTCATCGCCTTCCATCTTGGAACTTCATCGGGATTCGTACTGTGATTCACTTAGAACTTTTTATTGATAGGACTTATATTTATTAATTCTAGGATTAATTTTGGATTAGTTTCATAAACCGAAAGTCCTTTTTCATATTTGTACCTTGTTTTCTTAGGGAAATAAATTATTTTGTTAAATTTTACAAAGCTTGTTGGCTTCACTCTTTTCTTTGTTACTTTTGTAAGAGCCTAGACACGTAACAATGGCAAATTATTGCAGTTTTCTTTTTCTTTTTAATTTTACCTTGCTTTCTAAAATGTGGTTTCTTTATGTTCATGTCCTTGATTCTGATTGGTTGGATGATTGTAAATTTTGATTTTTGCTTGTTCCAGTTGAACTCCACGGATGTGCAAGCTGGATTTGTCAGCCCCGGCTTCCAAGCAGCATCTATCTTGAAGAGAAGAGCGGCCACATGGTTAAAAGGCTGACCAAATCTGAAAACTAAAGTTAATGAAAATGTAAAATCAATTACTATAAATATTATAACATTATTCACACACCTGCATTAATTTTTGGGGGAAAGGGTGTTTCTGCAATGAAAAATGTGTTCTCTGGCTATCGAGTAGGTTGAATCAGATGTCACAATGTATGAATGGTAGGCAGCAGAAAATTGTGCTGACACTTTACTTTCATATAGTTATAATGGCAGCATCCATGACCTCTATATTTCTTGTTGTACCATCTAAATTCATCTTTCTCTCTCTCTCTCTCTCTCTCTCTCTCTCTCTCTCTCTCTCTCTCTCTCTCTTTGTGACAACAACAAAAGAAAACATAAATGGTTAGATAAAGAAGTATTAATTGAGTTCTATTCACCCAGCAAAACGTGTACAGTAATCACTTCTGACAGTACCAGATTTCTTCTCTGCACAAATCCAAACTTTGTATGGCTCTGAATTTAGATGTTGAAATGGCTTACAGTAAGAAGCAGGAAAACAGTATTGGGAGATATTCTCTACTGATTAAGAAAATATTTCCTGGAGCCAATACGATGTGTAATAACTGTATGCCTTTCCTTGCTTCTAATCGCCCATAAGCCGGTTTGAAAGTTCATCTGGCTGTCCAGTAAGCTTTAGAAAGTTTGCAATGTCCCAATACATGATGGGTGGCCACATTCTCATTAAATCTTTCTCACCAGTCCACTCCTCAGTAGCATAGGATTAGGTAAATACCCATCTTCTGTCATCCAAAGTGATTTGTACTCTTGTCGTTCTTCTCTGCCAACTTCTTTCTGAGTTGGTACTAAGAGTAGCTTCTGTTCACTCGCTACAAATACTCGAGGAATAATTCATTTTTTGTCCCCACTGTCGTAAGTCCTCATTTCTTCAAAAAGACCTTCAAGCTGTCAACTTTCCGTGTTTCTATAGCTTCAGAAGACAAATTCTACCGATTAGGTCCCTTTGACCTTTGACTAGTGACATCACAACAAATATTGCGGCACACAGTAGACTATCGTGAACTCGCTTATTTCTAAAATAATCCTTCGGTCCGTGCTAGATAATAAGCTTTCTCAAGCTGGAGGAAAACCGAAATTTGATTTCGATCGAATTTCCTTTTTGCATTTAATTACAGGCTTATGCTTGATTCCAAACTTATAAGTTGATCAATAGTGGATCATTTGTTGCGAAAACTGCTTTGGTTTTGAGAATAAAAAAACAAACAAAATTTGCTTTATAGTGGTGCTTCAGGATGCTATTACTCATGGTTTCCATGATCATACTAATATTAAAGAAGCAGAAAGGAAAAGAACTACGTAAAGTGGACAGATCTAGTCAGTAACTTTTGTATCTAAACATATACAGAACGTTGTAACGTATGTTAATTTTATAAACTTGTATTCTTTTATTTGTTAAATGCAAAGAAAATATTTCGCTGCGCGGTGCCAGATTTATTTGATTTTACCAAAAGTTCATGTCGCATTATGCTCCAAATCTGTTTACAGAGTTATGTCTCTTAAATCTTACAATGTAGTTATCATAAAGATTTGTATGCAAATTCAACACTTTTAATTATAATAGATTTCCTATTAGGCTTTATAGTACTTTAAAAGTTACATCGGTTGTGCTTGAACCTTTGACTGAAAGCCTTGTTGTAAGAGATTAATCTAAAAATTAGAAACAAATCAATTGCGTGGCAGAGATCTTAATTTTTAATCTTAGCGACATTGGCTTTTTCGTTCAAGGGATTGGGTAAAACAAAACATTAGTTACTATATAATTGATTGTGGATTTGTTGACTTTTTAAATCGCACATGTTTTGGGGCTCATAATAAGCTATTTGTACGGTTATCACACTTATTCTCTGTTAGAAACCTGAAATATTTGAACTGTTATTTGAAATTGAAGAACATTATCAACATAATTGTCTTGAAGCCAGGAACATTATTCCATACAAGACCAGAAGGTTCATGAAATCCACTTTGTCACAACTTCATGAACTCACGTGACGTCAGTAAAAACAAAACCAGCAAGTATCGCACCCAATTATACGTAATACATTTAATACGAATGTGAATAGGTGTGTCACGTTTGCTTAGCACCCAGCTAAAGTCATGTATAAGCTATAATCTACCTGTCCTTGGAATATTACCTTTGCTTTGTGTTTGATCACTAAAAACTGCCGCGGGTTAGTGTTGAACTCTTACGCAAGGTTACCATGACCAGCCAGAGACCGGAAACTTGAGTCGGCGAAGGCGACCGGCTGCGCTACTTAACAAAGGCTTGCCGTTATCACACCTGCATGGTAATGGTTAGTTCAAGGATCAAAAGGAAAGTCCATGGGGTGAACTAGGCGTGTTTTTATCCGTTCCCACGTTGACAGACAGCGAGAGGGACATTGTCTGCTAAGTTCCATTGGATCGGTCCACAGCGTTATCAAATCGAAATTGAGAGAGAAGGCGTGATTACAACTCAGACCCGAATGATACCTTCTGAAATCGTAAAGACTAATTTAATATTCTCCTGGAAGGATTTTAGATCAATAGGGTTTACTCCGAGAAAGAAGCCACTCGTAATCTGGCGGCAGAATTTAGAGGTAGATTCTAAGGAACGATAAAGCTTCGAAAAGGTCAGTAAGTTATTTGCTCCATTTTTGCAGAATATTACGGCATCATAATTGTAATTATTTGTAGTATGTACACTTATTTACTAGGATTGTTTCGTATGTAGAATTACCCTTGTAATCTTTCATTTAAATGCGTATTTGAGAAATGGGTTTGAGACTTTCGTGGAGATTTATTAGATGTGAGGCTGAATTATGTAGATTGTTAGCTGCTCAGAATTAATTTTGTAATTTGGTATTAGGTTACTTCGCATTAGAATTTACACATGCTTGAACTGTGAATTTGGAAACATGGTTGAAGTATGTAAGATTAGTTACTGTGGACGTATGCATATATCAGAGCATGGATATTTGAATATTTGCGTACTTTCTATGAGTTGTAGTGTAAATAAATGCGTCTGATAATTATGATATTGTTTAGTATAAAGGGATTAAGAATATAGACTGATGTGACGGAATTTATTGATGTATGTATAAGAAGTAATTGATACCGTGCTGTATTATAATGGTAGTTTTACCACAGAAGAACGTATGAGTATCTCGATGTGAACGAATGCGTGACCGAAGAAATTTAATAGCCGTTATGTGATGATAGGCTGTGTGTAGTGTGAGATGAGAGGGCTAAGGAAAAAGATTGTATCGTCTTTGTGTTTTCACAGGAAGCTTTTTAGGGGACACAGAACTTCCGGTTCCATTGGGTCCCAAGTCTTTGAGAGTTGGAGACGGAATTGAGACTATAGCCGAGACAGTCGAAGTCGACAGAAGTGTAGTCGGGGAGGGGGGAGAAAGTGGAGGAGGAGTAGAAAGAGTCTAGAGAAAGTTATGGATGAGGAGAAAAAGGAATTTGGAGAAAGGTCGGGGAGGAAGAGGAGAAAGAATTGGGAGAAATAAGAAAGTGAGAAAAGATACAACAGAGGAGTAGAATTACAAGGACAGGTGGAAATCAATTTCACACTGCCAATCAAATGTTCAATAGGCTTATTAAAGGGTCGAGCGGAAGGAGTGTAATTGGAAATTTGAGTCATTTGATTATTGAAATGTTATTAAATTGTTATTCATTGAATTTCAACCTTTTAGTGTATTTAACCATCTTACCGTCGGCATTGCTGACTGGGAACCCGGAGCTTTACATCTGTCTTTGACTATATTTAACTTCCAACAAAATAGAGCCTGAGTGGGACCTCTATATAAGTTTAAATACAATACTGGCAGCACCCCACCCAACCATACAGTTTGTCACAAGTTTGTTGGAACCTCTCCAGTTTGCTTACTAATAATATTCCATATATAGTTCTACTCAACAAGTCTTTTAATATGCATATTTCTGTGTATTGCGTAATGTAATCGTGTCAGTCTGGAATTATTGTTATAAATCAGACAATGTGGAAAACAAAAATTAAAGCATACAACATGAATGTTATAATTCCTTTATGTTGATACAAAATCTCAACACAAAAATAAAATCCCGATCATTGCGCAAAATGTGTGCGTGTTGCTCTATACTCTCCGACAATAATATTAAAAAGGGAAGCCAAACATTCGTACAGATCTTGAAAACAGTAACAGCATGGGTTACAAAAACAAACCTTTTGTACATAATAAATTCATATCCCTGAAATATTTGCCTTCATTTGCATATTATAAAAGTGAAAAGGGGCTTACATGCACGCAAGCTGTTCGAACGCAGCCAAGACTGATTACTTCAGCAAATATTGCATGTAAACTGTTATTTCGATGACAAGAATGCTATTAAAGTGACTCGGGTATTGTTCAAGGTGGAACAGGTGCATATTCACAGTATGTTAAAGGAGTTATTATAATATAAAAACTATTTCTGGATTTGTTGGGGTTGGGGGGATAGCAAATTAAATTACTTGCAAACTGTCCACTAATAGCAAGTAAAACAACAAAAACATTAATAACGGTTGCAATATTTTAAAACACAATAGTAGTATCCAATGCATGCCCTCTTTTTTTCTGGCCAGTGACTTCTCGTCGACGCAGTCTGAATAAAAGGTAATTTTTGACACATGATATGTGTAAGCTTTTCCCCAATACCTTTTTAAGTACTCCCATAAGAACAAGAGAAAACAAAACAACGAATACATATGAAATTTTAATGAAATACAAAATTCTAATTACGACTAGAGAACTACATATCATTGTACAAAGATCCTTCTCTAATTATGTATGAGATAAACGTGGTGGTTATTTATGTCGTGATGTTTATGTCATGATAACGCACCTTTAGAAGGTTACCTTTATCACGAAAATGAGCACAAAATATCACGTACACAGAGAGAAAGTAAATAGCTCGTATAACCGCATGTTAATTTGAAAAAAGGCGACTCAGCTGGTTTCATTGGCTTCAACTGATAAATTTCCCATACACTTACTTAATATATATTATACACAGTATATATTTATCCATATATAAACAAGAAGATGAGTTTCAAAATTTCAAGAAGAATAGGCCCGAAGGGTATATTAGTTTTTGTTCCTAATCGGCCAGTTTGAATCTTTTAATATGTTTCTACTCATTGTTCAATACCTATTATGGATATTAAGCGACACCGAATGATTGTAGCTATAGCAGCTCTTCCTTTGCACTATCTTTGCATTTGGTACCTTAAAAGTTCTTTCATGATACGCAGAATACAATTTCCTTTAATGAAACAAAGAATGCCTGCCAACAAATTGGAAGTAATTGATAGCTAACGCGTAGTGTTACAAAAAATGCATTCATGTCTCTCCATTTTAGTCACAATGCGTTTTGTTTGCATATTCCAACACCGACCATGACGCCCCTCACCGCCACTTGAACCATGACCCAGTATTCTCACAAAAATTTTACTACATATAGTTCATAAGAAATAAAATTCATTCTGACCACCACATTTATAAACAAGTTGACAGTGTATATCACTCCCTCATTGATTTTCGACCTATTTGTTGTACAGAAAACTGGTTGCCTAAATACAGTAACGTTAAAAAGCGCGATAACTCTATCACCATTACAAGAAACAATCCTATCACTCAGCTAAGCATTCAGTTTCTCATTAGTCTGTCACAGCAAAGCACTGATAATTACGTCAAGTCAAATGAAATTGCCAAACTGGAATCAGGCCACAATTAATAGTTCCGGTTCAGTACCAACGAATGTAGTACCAGTCTATTTTTAGAGCAATTTGTCCTGTCTCCTTTTGGTGGCGATACAAGAGTTAGATTTATGCATTCTTGGTATGGATTTAAAGGCAATTCTTTATTCTTTTGAATATGAGCTTATGCTGTGGTTGTCTCTGTGTGTTTCGTCGACAGTGTACAGTGAGTAATAAGGTCTTGTGATGATCCGGAAGTGAAATCTGTGTTCTATTGCACGCTGGTTTGTTTACAGTCCAGCCTTTCAAAAACAAATGCCGGTGAACCTTTGACGAGAACTTCACCGTGAAGTCATCTTTGAAGGTATTTTAGATTAACGTATGATTTGTATTGATTGTCATACAGTGGAAAGTTCGGTACTGAGAAACAAACGTAGAGAATATATAATAAAATTAATTGTGTTCTATGTCATGAAACTGAGGGATAACGTGACGAATTACTTAAATAGTAGTATTCGTCCAATGTAATAAATTAAGTACACGGACTTAGTCAGATAGAAATCTACTTTATTGATTTCATGTATGTATGTATGTATGTATGTATGTATGTATGTATGAATGAATGTATGTATGTATGTATGTATGTATGTATGTATGTATGTATGTTATCACCTGGCTTGGGCACCATTCAAATTACTTCACTGTCCTTAGATAGCTCTTGTGACATGAGAGAGATAAATTCCTTATTTGGAGGGGCAACGTCTGAACTCATGAACTCAGCATGATGTGGTGACTTTGAGGGCGACTCTAAAGGTAACAAACAGAGATATACACAGGTAAGTAGCAAACTTTGTATGCACTTAGATAGGTAGGTAAATATATAGATAAAGTAGATCTATAGATCTTAATATATAATTTAATATTAATTCATATTTAATGCAAATAAAACTATCTTAGAGGTTAGAGAATTTTTAATTCCTATTATTTGTATTAAATATTAATTCTGCCTATTATTTTCAAGCATTCTCCTGTAGAATCCATGGATAGCACTTTTCATTCTGTTTGGTGTATACTCTCTCTCTCTCTCTCTCTCTCTCTCTCTCTCTCTCTCTCTCTCTATATATATATATATATATATATATATATATATATATATATATATATATATATATATATATATATAACCAGTCTATTACAATATATATTGTAATGATCAGGTTAGAAGAAAACATATAAATATTAATTTGTCTTTAGCATGTAGCATTCATAAGTTCTACCAAATGTCGTTAGTTTGGAAACAACAATGTCTGTATGGTGTGCTATATTGCATGAATTCTAACGGTCATGGTGACAGGTAGCTACTTGCTGCAATCTGATTAGCACAATGACATGGGAAACTAGCTGACACGGTGATTCACAGGTGAGTTCTAAAACACAATTGACCACGATTCCGTGCAATTTAGTTGTAAAAGGTGATTATTGTTCCTGGTATTCAGTATCGATATTATATTGCGCTATAGGAGCTTTTTATATACACCTTCTTTGATACGATCAAATCATTTGATTCTTTGAAATCAACCAATCTGTCACAGAATAAGGCAAGTAATAACTTGGTTTTGCCTTAGATTTATTTTTGACCTTTATTCGTTGTGCATGCGTACAACGTTACCTGGGGTGAATCATTGTTTCTACAGGTGAGCGACTGTACTAGCATGTATCTCGTCAGAAACTACATGCGACGAGTCACGAAAGGCATGATATACATGAGTACTTTACCCTGACTATTATTCACTCTCCTATGGATTTAAGGTTGATTCCATTTCAAACTGAGGCACCGGTCATTTGGATTTTGTCAAGGAGTGAACGTTCTCCATTATGTTCTCCGGCCATAGGGGTAAGTGTTAAATTTATATTTTATTTGATATGTGAAGCCTATTCTCGTTTTAATGTCATTTCGGGTAATGAAGCCTTTACTACTTCAGATTGGAAACGTTGTGAACTTTGGATTACAAGTTGCTATTACAGTTTCATTTATTAGCATATATCTAAAAAATTAATTCAGAACCCATTATTATGACCAGTTTGGTTTTATTGTAGCTGTTTAGGGTTGAACGTAGCTGTCCATAGAGTGGCGTGCTGTCTGTACGTACGTATACCTGTCAATAGGGCTGTGTAGGGCTGACGGTAGCTGTGTAGGGCTGAGCTGACTGTATCTGTTTAGTGCTGTGTGCTGTCCGTACGTATGTGTATACGTAAGTCTATACATGTGGTGGTTCCGTGAAGGGTGTGAGCAGCCGATAAAAGTGTGGGCCAAACCAAGGATTCGGTGAAACTGTGTGGTTTATCAGTTTATGAATCATACGACTGTTCAAGTGTTAAGAGTCATGTTTGTTCCAATTGATGTTTCAATTAAGTACACCCATCAATCATTTTATATCGCTTGAGATCATTAAGAATCTTATTTGTACTCCAGGAGATTATGTGAATCTCGTCTACAGTGTATATTTTTCGAAGCATATTTGAATTCTTTGAGTTTATTTGAATCTTAATATTACATACGTGAGATTATGTGGATCTCGCTTGTGTTGCATGATATTAGTGGAAACGTATTTGCAGTCCCTGAGGTTATCTGAACCTCACTTTTCACACGTAAGATTATATGGATCATATTTTTATTTTTCAATTTGGGAATGTGTGTAGAGTGATTGGATCAATCGTATGATAGGAGCGGGAGAGAATCATTGCATTTGTAATATATACATGTGTATATTTTCTTAGTAATTCACTCTATAAATTTCCATCGTCCATCACATTGTGTTTGTGTTGTTCATTTAGTCCAAAAACCCACTCGGTTTCAATTCTGTTACAATCATAACTCAAATGAAGCATATGGTGCAATGCCTCTACTGGTAATCAATATCTTTCGAACCTCGGCCATAAGTTAGCACACCATGCATTTGACTCGTAGTTTCTAATACCATTAGATTCAATTGTTATTCTGTTCGCATATTTAGCAAATTATTAATTGCATAAAATGTTAAGCATGTCTTCATAATGTAAAATTATTTTTATATTGAATGGGTGTCGCTGAATTAAAATATTTCTGATTATAGAGCTAAACGATTTAATGTACGAAATCCTTGTTTCTATTTGCACGTTTAAATAATTAAACAGTATAGTCAGATTATATTATTCAGAGTCAGTAATTTCAAATCCTTACTGCTAAATATCGGAGAAATATTTCATTTTCTCACGGTGCCGTCATTGATCCAAACTGATCGTTGCTGTTGGAGTTCCCAACTTTAGTGGAAGGGTAAGATATGAGGAAAGGTTATGTAAATAGGAAATAGATCTCAATAAAATAAATGTACAGCACAGCTTGACAGGATGAAAACATTAAGCATCCTTTACAATGATAATTAATACGAGAATGGATATAACAATACTCACCATTTTGCCTCAATTTTTTTTTCATTTTCAACGGGGAAAGTAAAGAAGACGTGTTGACTGCTGTCAAGAAGCAGGTTGGTTTTGACATTTTCTCTGGTTTACATACAAGCAGACTCTGAAACTTGTAATAAAATATGTTAAAAATATATGATTTATTGTCCGATGCAAATGAAGTGGATGTATGAAATTAACAGAGTACGACAGATCAGTTATTTTTACAAAAATCAAAATTGCAAACTCTCAAACTATATTTAATGGTTTGCACAAAAACGGATGAACCCAATAGTTACATATCTCGGTCTTGTAAACATACACGCACTCACACACACACCTATACATATATACACACACACACACATATATATATATATATATATATATATATATATATATATATATATATATATATATATATATATAATTTGTGCCAGAATGAAGTTATTTGTGTGCTCCACAGAATGTAGTCTAATTAGAGAGAGACATAAAAACAAGAAAATAAATCCGTAGTATCAATATACATTCAGGACTGGAATTTAAAATATATTCTGCATTTAACTGATCATGACTTGATTTTGTAATGTTTCGAAGCATAAGTGTCTTGGGCATTAGCGCACAAGACGAAGATAGTATTTAATCCTGTTGATGAAACCCTTGATTAAATACAGCATTATAAATTTTGGACACTCACGTCGGTCTTGCTCTTCTTTACATTATCTATTATAATAGAATCAGTTATCACATCTCTCTCTCTCTCTCTCTCTCTCTCTCTCTCACACACATCAGATCTGTGAAAATTGATCTTTTTGTGTAACTTTTCTGTTTCTCCGAAATTCTAAGGCTACAGATCTTAAGTGTGGTGAGATAAAGTACATTCGCTGTTTTTCACTTTCTTTTTTGACCATGTATGCTCAGTTTTTCGCTAGTTGCTGTGCTAGAAAATGGATTGGTCTCTATCATATGTTGACAGGTTTTCCACATTTTATCGTCACATTGGCCAGATTTGCTAGGGTGGTCATTGTTAGTGATGGGCGTTAGCTTTTCCTTGATTAGGATGTCTTTGAGGTATTTTGGTCTCTGGTAGGCTAATACCAGTTTTCTCGCGAGGATTAACTTTAGTGTGTCACATGATTTTACGATGGACCAGTGTTTCCAGATGATTTTACCTACTTTGTGGTTGTCTGTTCTGGAGGACTAACTGTAGTGTCACATGATTCCACTATGGGCAAGTGTTGCCGGATGACTTTAGCTACTTCTGAAACACTGGTACATAATTTCACTATGTTCCATGCCTAAATCCTGCTTTTAGGGTGCGATCTAACACAGTGAAAAATATATATGGAGAAAGAATATTGTCATATAACGCATATAATGATAATATTAATTCGTACTCGCGATTTCTGCAGCACATTTCATTGCCTGGACGAACCTTTCCCAATAGCCTCTCGATCAAGCGCACATCCGTCAAAAATAATGGATCATAGTTCTGGATATCGCTATTTAGTCCGCAACAGACACTCTCGCATGGAGACGCAATAATTAGATCACATCTTAGTACGGTCATTCCGGGTTTTCCTGACCTGTGTGTGTGTGTGTGTGATCTGGAATTTTAATGTAGCTTTAGCAAATCTTTTTCAGTCATCTCGATACGATGTCTGCAGTGTGGCAGTTTATAGTGATGTCTAGTACTGGAGCATCATGCCGCAGACATGTAGCATGATGTCCCACCCAGTCACATTATCCTGACACCAGGCTGACCAGTCCTAACACTAAACTTCTTAAAGCTGAGCGGCTAGCGAGGCTGCTGTTAGTACCATTTTTGTAAGTCTTTGGTATGACTCGACCGGGGATCGAACCCACGACCTCCCGCAGGAATTCTGAGTATGTTTACTTTGCTTTGAGAGTCTACATTGTTCATATAATCAATGATACAAGGTTGCAATAGACTGTCTTGGTAACGGGCACAAGTAATGTAACGTATTTAATGCTTTGTTGTTGTTGTTGTTGTTGTTTCTTAAACTTATTATAAGTTTCTAAAATCGATTATTATTAAATATAAAAATGTTCGACGGCCGCCCTCTCTCTCTCTCTCTCTCTCTCTCTCTCTCTCTCTCTCTCTCATAGCAGCAAGACGGGCGAAATCCATGAAATGACGAGAATCGACGAGCTTCGCTTGTGTAATAACCACGATGTCTCTGGATCTATGAAGAATGATGGTAAATATTAAATCTAACCGACCAAATGGAGGGGGGAGGAGGGAATCAATTTTCTGGTAGGTAGTATGTAAATTAAAGCTGAATAATGACTTGGGTCAATATATTAAAATATTTTAATTACCTTTTGTTGGTTCGTCATTTCGCTTAGTTTCTATTCCACATTAAATTCCATGCGCGTGTACGTGAATGGCTTACATTTCAGTGTTTAAGAATATAACCATGCGTTTCAAGTGCTCTACTTTCTTCATTAAAATCATCTTTCTTTTAGAAATCATAAGTGAATCTTATATTAATTTAATCAATGTGAATACAAATAGAAACCCCAAAACAACTTATCAAGATGTAAAGGTGATTGAGAAAGACAAATTCCCACAGAACTACATTTGTTTTCGGGCACGCTCAGCAGGGGTGTGAGTTCATTCACTAGGCTAATATAGTTGCCCGTAGTCAGTCTTTAACTCCGTTCACAAATGCAAATATGTGTATATGCATGTGATATGAATACAATATAAGTATAGTATGTGCTCTGTATCAGTGAAATACCACTCGTTGTAGAAGTTTTTCATTGAAAGGAAACTCGGCATACATTAAAAATAACATGGCATTTATAAGTGTTGGTATAAAGCAATTTGATATACCAATACTATTGGTATATCAAGTTGTGATCCGTCCATGGCGCAATAATACGCTTATATAAACAATCTCGCGAGCGTCTGCAGTTGATTCAAGATCAATGATCAATTTCCACACATTAATCATTAGTAACGTATGAAAATACGATAAAAAGTATTAATAATCCCCGTTTTCTAAATGAATTTAATATGGTACACATTTTCATCACAATCCTTTCTGCTTTATGTTCCCCCTACCCTCTCACGCATAAAGGACAACTACGCAGAAATGTGGAGTGACAATAAAGGAACTTGGGCTGGATTAAATCCTTGAAATCGAAATTACACCAAGTAACTCACAAGAATATTGTTCGTCCTAACGATATGTGTGCACTTTCCTTGGGATTTATCTGCTGTTGTTGTTGTGGGGCTTAACGCCATTTTTCAGCACACGATAGGCTATACATGGCGGCCAGTATTAATGGTGGAGGAAGAAACCGGGAAATCCGCGGAAAGAACCACCGACCCACGAGAAGCTACTGGCAAGCTTTCTCACTTATCCACATTCGCCGGGATTTATCTGCAGTGTTTATCAATAATACAAAGTGCAAATCATGTCGACATTAAACGATTAATTTCAAGGTTAGGTGGTACGCATGCTGTGATGTATTTAATGTTTTGTTGTTGTTGTTTCTTAAACATATTATAATGTTCTAAAAATCGATTATTATAATTAAATATGAAGATTTTAAAGGCATCTCTCCCCACTCCCACCTCCCCGCACCCCACCCCCCCTCTCTCTCTCTCTGGACCATCGTAGCAAGAAACGGGCTAAAATCTATGAAATGACGAGCGTAGAGGATTTTTGTTTGTGTCATCCCACGATGTATCTGGATTTACGAATGATGTTAAAAGTGAAGTCAAACCGACCAAGGGATGAGAGAGAGAGAGACAGAGACAGAGATACAGACAGACAGACAGAGTTTATGGTCGGTGGCACTATTACTAAAGCAGAATAATGACTCAGATGAACTTTAAATATATTAAAATGTTTTATTTACCTCTTGTTGGTTCGTCATTTCGTTTAGTTTCTATTCCACATTAATTTCCGTGCGCCGGTAAGTGAATGAATAATCTTTCATGTGAATGGCGTAGCTAACCATTTGTTTGTAGTGCTCTACTTTTATCATTAAAACCATCTTTCATTTTTAAATCATTAAGTGTGTATTCTATTAATTTAATCAAGGTGAAGAAAAATAGAAACCAAAAAGGAAAACAATCAATTTATCAGTAATGAAAGGTGATTGTGAATAGCCACAAACGGCATAGAACTACATTTTGTAGCGGACACACTCGAGGATGTGAGGAGTTCATTCACTCAGTCAATACACAGCTGCCTGTAGTACATCTTAACTCCGTTCAAGAGGCAAATATAAGTATTTCTATGTCACATAAATAAAATATATGTAATGTATGTACGCTCTATGAATGATATACCACTCGTATAAAGTTTTCATTATATATATATATATGAGAGAGAGCAGTTATCAGTCTAGCTCCATGGTTGATGCCATAACCTGCAATCAAGGGTATTACTGCAGTGCGTCCTGGATCTGGGGGTTTATAACCGTCCGTGTAAATTTTGGTATATCCGTCATATCTATCGCCTATATCCGGGATAATCGTGCACTAAGTTCTGGTGTTTTTCTTGTTTTGTCCCGTATATAAGAACATTAAAATTTATTTAGTGTGTTTTGCAGGTCTGTTGGGCAGGTAAAGGGTATTTTGTATTTTTTGTCTGGATATTGGGAATACTTTATTCATTATGTAATTCATGGTTATGTTTTTTTCAAAATGAAAAAGATGCGTAATCAAAAATTGTTGAAAGAATTGAAACAACAAGAATATTTCTGGATTTTGGGGTTTTTGGGTTATAATAAATTAGATGTTCACCTCAACAAATTAGTATTAAGGACACAACATAAAACTCATAAAAGTAATGCATATTCATGTTTTATTATTAGATAAGATGCATTTATTGTAAAGAATAGAACAAAGAATTTGAAAGTGCAATATCTCACTGAAATTACAAAATTGTCTCGAGTTTTAAATTTCTAAGAATTACAACTAAGTTGAATCTTGATTTGCAAGAACTGGATAAGATAAATAGATTATTTCAAGCTATAACTAGCATGTCTCCCTGAAACACACCATAGTGCTACTAATACTATTCGAGAAAACGACAGGCTGCCTCAGCAAGCATTTTATATGCGTCTATACAGTATACATTGCAACGTTACATTAAGCAAAGATCATGCCAATAGTCCTTTGTTTGATACTGTTTTGTAATTAAACACGTCAGTAGCAATAAAGCCACCAGTAGCATGTATAATAGCAATACCAATAGTCGCAATATAGTAAATAGCAATAGTAGTAGTAGAAGCATGCCCTCTTTTTTCGGGCCAGTGATTTCTCGTCGACGCAGTCTGAAAAAGAAACCAATTTTGGAACCTGAACTATGAAAGCTTTTCCTGAATGCCTTCTCTAAGTAGGCATATAAGAACAGCAGAAAACAAAACAATAAACACAGATGAGATTGAAATGATATATATATATATATATATATATACAGAAAGGGAGAGAGAGAGTAAGAGGCTAGAGACTTCCATATTATTGTAGAAAAGGTCTTTCTTTATTAGGTACGAGATAAAAGTTGCGGTTGTGTATGTCATTATATCGCACCTTTAGAAGGCTTTCCTTCATCAGCATAATGACAACAAAGTGAGAACAAAAACAGAGTCAAAGCGAATATCTCGGATAACCGCCTGTTAATTCGAACACAGATGCCTCTCTCATAAACTGTAGTTGATGTATAGGACATTATATATATATATATATCAGTACATACATAAAATGAAAATGAATTTCAAAATTTCAGTGAGATTAGGAGGAAAGGGTATATATTAGTATTTCTTCCTAATCGACCGCAGATGGAAACGTTGAATACATTTCTTCTCGTGTCTGAATATTGGTACTTATTAAAGACATTAAGTCAGAGAGATTGATTATAGTTATGGCTACTTTTCTTTTGTAGTGTCTTTGAATTTGGTACATTTAAAGTTATTTCTTGCTATATAAATGGAAACAAGAATGGGTGCCATGACATTCGACGTAATTGAAAGCTAACGCTAGGTGTTAATAAAGACAATTTCATGGCTCTCCATGAAAGCCTCAATGCAATTTGATTACATATTTCTCCGCCAATCCTGCCACCCTCACCCTTGACGCAGTATTCTCACCCAAATGCTGATACATATAGTACACAACAAACACCATAGATATACACAAGTGGACAGCTGAAATATGTCCCTCTTCGATTTTGAACCCATTTTCCAAAGACATCTGGCTGCTTAAAAAAAGTTAAAAACGCGATAACTGTTGTGACCATTACAGGAAACGATTCCATCGCTTTGTAAAGCATTCAAATTGTCATATGTTTGTCACAAAAACACAAACAATTAGCGTAACTCAGTGAGAGGAAATTGCCAAACAGTATGTATGTAGGTATGTATGTATTTATGCTAAATCGATTTCAGTCATGTTTGTATGTCTGTATGTATGTATGTGTGTGTGCGTGCGTGCGTGCGTAAATATATGTATGTATGCATGTTATCACCTGGCTTGGGCACCATCCAAATGACTTCAGTGTCCTTGCATAGCTCTTTTGACATAGGAGAGAGAAAGTCCTTATTCGGTACGACAACGCCTGAACTCATGTACTCAGCATGATCTGATGAATTCGAAGGCAAGTCTGATACCTAAAGATAACGAATAAACATACGCTGGTAAGTAGTAAGGTAGGTAAGCACCTGGATAGATAGATTGATAGATAGACAGATAGACAGATTTTAATACCTATATATAATTTTTAATAATCAGGCGAGAAATAATATATAAATATTAAGTTGTCTTTGGCATGTAGCCGTTACATATGTACGTAGTTCGCAAACAACCATACATATTCAGTATGTTAACTTACATGAATCCTAACTATTATCGAAAATAGCAGCTACTTATCGTAATCTGTTTAGCACAAGGACATGGGAAACTACCTGACACGGTGTTGAACTGGTGAGTACTGAAACACAATTTGACCACTATTCCGTGTACCCGAGTTGTAGAAGGAGATTATTTGTCCTGGTATTCAGTATCGATATTATATTGAGCAATAGGTGTTTCTTATTTACATTTTGTTTGATACGGTCAAGTCATTAGATTCTTTCAACATGATCATAACACAAATAAAGCGTATAGTGCAATACCCTACTGGTAATCATTCTCTTTCAAATATCGGCCACTGAGTAAGTTCATACTGCCTCACCTGCTTTTGACTCGCACTCCGTCTTACCATGAGATTGATTTATTTCAGTTGCCGTATCTAATAAATTATTAATTGGATAAAATGATAAACATTTCTTCATAATGAAAAGTTATCCTTGTATTGAATGGCTACCAATGAATTACAATAAATAGTTCTGATTATATGGCTTAAAGATTTAATGCACCAAATTCTTTCTTTCTATTTACACTTTTAAAATAATGAAGCGTTATAACCATATACTGGTACGCAGTAATGTCAAGTACTTATTGTTAAATATCCGAGAAATATTTTATTTTCTCACGGTGCGGTCACTGATCCAAACTGATGGTTGCTGTCGTAGTTCCTGACTTCAATGGAAGGGTAAAGACACGAAGAAGCGATATGTCAATAAGGAATAAAATAAAACAGTTTATGAAGATGAGGACGTTGAGCATCATTCAGCGACTTGGATCGGTGGCTGCAATGATTATGTGAGAATGGATAGAATGAAACTCACCGTTTTGTCTCCAAGGAAACTTTTCATTTTCTCTGGGGAAAGTAAAGTAGACGTGTTGACGGCAGTCAAGAAGCAGGTTAGTTTTGACATTTTGTCAGGTTTGTATGCAAGCAGACTCTGAAAATTGTAATAACATATTAAAATATATACTTTGTAGAACGACGTGAAGATGAAGACGCCACCGAAAAACATAATAATGAAGTTGTGGTATGAAATTAGCACAAGACAAAGGAATATTTTTAAACAAAAATTAAATTGCAACAGTTTAAACTAAATTAATGGTCTGTACAAAGGTGTATTAACTGAATATTTGCATGTTTATTGCTTTTCAATTCACACACACACACACACACAGATAGATAGATAGATAGATAGATCTTTTGCCAGATTTATGATATTTGTGTGCTTCACAGAATGTAATCTAATTTGAGAGATACATATAAGCAAGAAAATAAGTAAGTAGTAATCAATATACATCCAAGACTTGAATTTATAATTTGTTCTAAATTTAATTGATCATAACTTGTTTTTGTAAGGTCTCGCAACCCAAATGTATAGGGCATTGGCGAACGAGACGAATATATTTTTAGTCTTTTTCCTGAAACCTTCGATTAAATGCAGCATTACAAATTTTGGAGATTCACTTCGGCCTTGCTCTTCTTTACACTGTGTATCATAACATAATGAGTTACCACAACTCTCTCTCTCTCTCAGTCTCTCGTCTTTAATCTGTAATGTAGCATACTATATTTGGTCATCATTATTGAAAACAAGCATCTCAAACGTCTTGCATCATAAATCGTTGTACCTTTTCCGTCCGTTCATCTAAACGGACGGATAAAACGCGAAAATGTACAATGAGAAACGTTGAGGTTTTGGATTTTGTACTTCAGTGGTGCTGACGACAATTATATTGGTACATTCTAGGCGAGAGAACTTACAGTGATTGTGAATCATATTTCAGAATGTATGTAAATTATATCCGTTTAAAACACCATTTTTCCTTTCATTTTTGTTTCTTGTCTTTCTTCAAGTTGCACGCATATTTAGATTTACGCGAGACTGCACGCAGTTAACAAAGCTGATACAATGATTAGGAGATGGTTATGTTGAATTGGACACGAACTGGATAATTGATACCGGAATAAGAACAAAATGTAGACTACACGTGACACAAGTGCGTGCCGTGATGCAACTACTGAGTGAGCTATTTCGCTGATGTTTGATTTTCAAGTACTTCTTTAATTGCCGTACTGCTACAAAAGGTCATAGTATTGTACACACCTTATCAAAATCGAATACGGCCGTGCCAGTTCCTGCAATTTCAAATTTCTCCTCTCTTGAGGTGACAGTAACCTTCTGTGTACTTGACTTTCCGGATTCGTCCTTGTAGGGAAGCCACGCAGTCTATATGCAAACAATCCAACAAGTCATAAATTAAAATTTGTCATTTAATTGCAGATTATTACTGTCATATCAAAAAGAGTTTTATTAACACCGTTTATATATATATATATATATATATATATATATATATATATAGCGTAGAAGTGGTTGGAAATGTAATGGTGTTAAAACTAAAGGTTCTTCTTGTGGTTTAATATGTTATCTGTGAAGAACAGCTCTTCGTTTAAAGAAACTTTAGTTATCGCAAACGTGCAGGCAAGGCAACTCACAAAGAAAAGTTTAACCATTTGGAATATCACGAATTCTGTGTAACATAGAATCTTTGGTAACATACATGGTTAATATTAATTGTATAGAAAATGACACAATCGCAGGAGATTAGTTAGGTTGCAAATCAGTGGTGAGGCTAAATGTTTGACTGAGGATTGTAATTATCGTATGATGAATTATTTGCATCAAGGTTTGATACTTTACCAATACTACCTGAGAAACAAACACGTTTAATACTAATACAAATTCTAATAAAATATAAGTAAGCAAACAAACTATATGAAAGATACAATAAGCTAGAACAAATGGTAAATAAAGAACCAAATATTAACAACTGTAATGTTCATAGAGAATAATGCCAGCTATACCTTCATAGTGTCCTCTGCCTGCTTTCCTACTACATACACAACAGTGATGATCGCAGCGGTCACGAGGACAACAAGGACAACAACAGATACGACTATTATTTTAAGCCTCTTTCTCTTTTCTTTTGCCTCTTCCGGTGTCTGTAGAAATGGAACATGTTGATATAAAGTATACACAATTGCAATAAAAACAAACACTTAATATAGCAAATCAGAAGAAATCCTAACAAATGATAATATAAGGTTTGAGAAAACAAAAGTGTCTTGTTGCTTGTCTCGATTTTGAGAAGGTAGAGTTTTCTTTACTCTTCAAAACATGATGATAACTGCCACTGTAAGGATATGGAAACGAACCTATTATGTCATATTTCAAAGTTTGCCCTCAAGCCTTACTAACACCGGGTTACCCTACTTCACACAGAGCAAATGTTAGTACCATTAATGTGGCTGCAAGTGCAGCACAGAACTGAATTTTAACTTTTCATAAACAAAGTGTGGAGAGATAAAGCCAAATGAAAACTAGTAGTCGAAAGGATATAATTATGTTCAAAATAAAAGCAATGCATGCATATATAAGTTTGTTGAAGTTGCAGATCCAATGAGTGACACAAGAGGGGGTTAAAGTTCACTAAATCAACACATTAAAATCCTCTTTAATGTTTTCAAACTAAATAATTGCTGGCTAATACATTTTTCTAATTTGACAGATTTTAACTTCATTCACCCATGTTTATTTTCTTAAGTGTCCAATGCTATCAAGTGAACACGAGGTTTAAAGCAAATTTACAAATATTACCTTCGGTTCTGAAGCTGTTTGCACAACAACTGTGCTTAGGTCTGGTTTGGTGTCGGTTGCCATCAGTTTCATGATGCGAAAGTCAGGAAAAACATATGCCTTTGACAGATGTCCGCTCTTGGATAAATTTGACAAGAGAAGACCAGTATTTATACCTAGAAATAAGGGCGTAGTATGATGCTTAAACAATGAAAGTAAAGTTTGATTGGTCTCCTCGACTAGGAAGTCGTAACTGCTAACTGATTGGATAATTGTGCAAACGTGGAAAGCCCCAGTTTAAGAAAATCTGGGTGTGTACAATCTGATAATTTATACAGGGTGTAATATAATATGCTGTCGTCAGACATAATTATGTGCAGCTTATAGATGCTTTTTTTCTTCTCAGCTAAATGTAAAACGTATATTTTAGTAAAGAACACAAACACGTCTATCGAAATGCATCAGGGCCACAAAGTCTTCCTTCTATTCCTAGTTATCTACATTGTCTGCTACTACTTCATCAATCATTATAATCCTGCAATTGAAATGTTCATAATATCTGTCCAAATTGTAAGCCAACAACATGATAAATTTCCTTCTTGAATATAATTAAGCAAGTTAGTGTAAATACTTAAGAGTGGAAGGTTTCTGCAATGAAGAACACGCTATGTCGTCTGTGCAATTTTAAACAGTTCTTAAAGTGTTGGTGAATTGTTTGCATCCCTAAATGTTCTCCAAAAACGCCAAAGTAATCAAAATTTTAATAATGAAACTAACAGTGATACGTGGTTGCAATTACACACAAATAATCAGCAATGCGCTTTAATAAACTTGTTTCGTGCTTGTCTTTCCATATTGGGAACATGTCGCAATTATCTTAATGAAAGGAATCATTTAATATAAACATGTGACTCCAGATAACATAAATTGCACCAGGAAAGGAGTACTGTCGAGATATCTGAATACTTCTTTAAAGTGTTTTGTAAACGTAAATGTATATCTTTTCTAAATTTGTATTACGATAATATATCAGTTGCAGATGGTTTCATAATAGAAGGACGGAGAGATATTATGCAGTCTATGTATGTTAGTTATTTATTCAAGGTGAATTTCAGATACACGGGAATAGATTTTGCCCTACACCTTTATGTTTGCAATGCGCAAAATCAGATTTTTGCGGCCTTTCATACACAGTAACTAAATAAAGATTAATTGTACCCTATAACAGGTACGGAAAGGTTTTGGGTAGATGTAAGCCTCCTAAATAGGATTTAGCAAACATCCAACTCATTTTTATCCCTACCACCGTAACAAAAAGAAACGCAGTGAATGTAACAGGGAATATTACATTGTGTCAAAAGCCGTTTGGGATTATTTAATCTTAAAACTGCTATATCAACTTTTACAAAATGAATAACGCGTTATATTTTCAAAAACGAAAGAAATAACTGTTTATTTCGCAATACGTTAGAAAGAACAAAACTAAAATGTTCAAAATCTACCTCTCCTAAGAGCTTTGTAATCAATGTATTCGTTGTTTAACTATTTCACGATATCGGTTGACAAGATGCCTGTGATTGACTTTTCAATTCCTCGACCAGGAAGATACGATTCGTTTAGTTGGGAAACAGCGTGCATGAATAAATTTGAATAATGAAGGAGAACATTATATGTATCTGATCCGCATGAAAGGCATGAATGTTTTACCTTTAAATTTAAATTCTTCAATAACTTTGAAAAAGATTAAACAACATAAGTCATTCATATTCCTCAACAATATTATTTGATCAATAATGTCATGGTTTCTTCCTATTTAATTACACTGATCTACAATTTTTTAGAGGTCGTCTGCTTCAGAGGTAAATGTGTTATTTATTATAGATTTTAATGTGCTGAATTCAAATATGTCAATTAAAACAATTTGTTTGATAATGTTTCCAAGATATTTAAGTTTTTACATTTTACGTCTATTTATATTGTGTAGATGGTAGAGTTTTAATTATAAATTGTAAATCTGGGTCTTTTCATGTGTTTATGGTTGCTTTACATGATACTATTTCACCTGTCCTGTTTATGTAACACTTAAAAAACAGCAGAAGGTTTATATAAATAAAATTTGTTATGAAACAAAAGGCAAAACACTATTATATATAGATAAGTACATAGTTTAGTCCTTATTAAGTTTCTACTCGGCTCTTCTCTGTTTGTCTCTTGTATTCATTAAATGGAGCATCTCATGTCACTGTCCAGCAATAGTCTGCAAGCATTGATGGGATACGTTTGCCCTGGTAGCGTTTCTCCATTGTTGCGATGTCCTGTTGAAAGCTCGCCGTGATAGTCGCTGCCTGCTCTGCGCCGCCTGCTCTGCAATTCGATGGAAAAATATCTAGATGAGAGTGCAAAAAATGTATCTTTAGTGATATGTTGCAACCAAGGCTTTTGTAAGCCTTGAGAGGTTTACCACCAACTCCCTGTAGTTGTCTGCCTTGTTTCGTTTCAAATTTCTTGTCACTAATTGGAAGGCTTTCCATGCCTTCTTTTCCTTGCCACACAGTGCACGGTCAAATGCATCATCTCGAAGTAGTTCATGAATCTGAGGACTAACAAAGACACCTTCCTTTATCATAGCTTCACTTAACCTTGATTATTTTCGACTGAGGTACCTGTAAGCTGATTGTGTTTTGTACATGACCATGACAAAGTTCTTCATCATACCCAGCTTGATGTCCAAGGATGGTAACACAATATTCCCTGATTCAACAAGTGGTGGATGCTGAATACTTTTCCTCCCAGGCTGCATTGATTGTCGGATTGACCAATCTCTCTATGAAGTGGGAGTCTCTCGCACGACTATCCCATTCGCAGAGAAAACATCAGTACTTTGTGTATCCAGTCTGCAGACCAAGCAAGAGAGCAAGAACCTTCAAATCGCTACAAATCTACCACTGATGTTGGTCATAGTTATGCACCTCATAAGTTGTTTCATGTTTTCGTAGGTTTCCTTCATATGGACTGCCTAACAAACTGGAATTAATGGCAAAACATTGCCATTATGCAGCAGAACAGATTTAAGACTCATCTTCGATGAATCAATCAACAGTCTCCACTTATCTGGATCATGAACGATGTTGAGGGCTGCCATCACACCGTCGATGTTATTGCCGGCTACACTATCAGCTTCCGCTAAGACGAATGGGACAAGATCCTTTTGACGGTCACTGAACATGGAAATTCTAACATCACCTGCCAGGAGATTCCACTGCTATAGTCTGGAGTCCAACAGCTCTGCCTTACTCTTGGATAGTTTCAAATCTTTGACAATGTCATCCAGTTCATCTTGTGTTATGAGGTGTGGTTCAGAGGAGGAGGATGGGAGAAAATATGGGTCATGTGACATTGATGGTACAGGATTAGATGTTTCATCCTCTTCCTCGTCTGACGCAAGTGAGAATAATTCTGGTGCATCAGGAGCAGACAGTCCTTCTCCGTGGGGTACTGAGCGTATAGCTGATGGAATGTTTGGATAAGCAGAATCCACATTTTCTTCTTTTACACACATTTCCCACCTGGAGGCACTATGCAGAAGTAACAATTGCTGGTATGATCTGTCGCTTCTCTCATAGTCATTGGCACCGTAAAAGGCATAGATTTCCTTTTCCTGTTCAACCAATTTTGCAGCCAAAATAAAGGTGATAGGCTTTTTAGCCATAGTGGTTACACTGCGCTTTTGTGATGCAAAAGTCACTTCACCACAAACATAGCATAAGTTATCTGCATTGTTCACACAAGTACGAGGTATCTCTGCTCACTTTGGCTAAACAGAAAAATGTGTCCCTTTACAAAATAAAATACTGACAAACAAGAGAGCACAACACTTATTCTAGAGCAGATATAGGGCAATTTTTTCAGCATAGTCATATGTAAGCTTAGTTACGATTGTATCATCCATGACTTCTAGGAATAACATGAGGCAATTCATGTCATGGATGACGCAATACCAGCTTCAGATTGCATCATTCATTGTTTTGCCTATAAAACAAGTACTGCCCAAACCCAGTCATACATCTATTCATAGATCCAGCCAAAGATGAATTTGAGTCATTTCTGGTTTACATTTATATCTCTTCCCTTTATAACTCACTTATCCTCCTCCATTCCCAAGTCAAGGGTCGTATATACTGACCCAGTATCATATCTTTAAAATATAGTCAGTCAATAATTTTAAGTATCATGTTCGTTCTCAGTTACCCAGAATTAGTAAAGTTTGACTACATTTATTTCGGAAGCATTTTTACTGTAGACCAGTATTATCTTAAATAGAGGCTAATAATGTTTTCCCGATTGTGATTCTATGTCGGTCCCACCTACACTTCCCCAAGACTTTTGCTAATGTTAGCCTAAAAGCCATAGAGTATGTGCAACCCGTGTATTATTAATCCACTAGAATTCAGTAGCCAAAAAGTGATTAATTATTATTTTTTTAATTTGTGTATTGCTTTTGTTTCACTTACTGTCTTTAAATCCACTACGCGGTGTGCGCGGAGTTGTCGGCGATTTTTTATTTCAGTCAACACAATCTCGAACTCGGCCATCCTAGTGATTCTATCCTCGATAGCCACCGAAAACAGTTTACTAATCATGTTTAAACTACTTTGTGCGACTGGAAGCAATTCTGAATACATACTTATGAGTGCATCTAATCGCATCGAGATTAACTTGCCCACACAGTAGAGACACCGGCTAATATCGATATAGCCCCAAACATAATTCCAACTGATGTGCCAATAATTATTACTATGGTTGCGATTCCGGTCGCACCAAGACCAACATTAGTTGCCGCAGCAAGGCCACCACTAGATTCAATCTAAAGTAATACGGACACGTGTCAGGAGTGACATGTTTGCAAATGTTTATCTCAAATGCTAATCTTCACACGCACAGGGAATATAACATATCTACACCGGAGGGTCCCAATAATTGTCTACACAGGACACGTGTAAGTTCTCACACAGAACAATACTGGTCCGTACAGGATGAAATTATGCAAGCCAACATAAGTTTTAATAGTTGCACCCACACAGAACAATTACATGTCCACACAGGACTAGAATATGTCTGGCCACACAGGACAGACTTCTGCATCCACACATGTAACAAATTTATGTCCACTCTGGACTGAATGATACCTCTTGATTGTCTAGTTCAACATGGTGTAGTACAACAGCTAGACTTTCCGGGTTTACACAAGTGACATCCTGGTACGCTGATAGCCAAGCTAGCAAGCCATCTACGAATAAATTATTTAGTTTAACTAGGTGCAAACTCATTCGTAACGATCCCTACACTAATTCGTAACATTAATATAATTAATACGTGAATCATTCGCTATAATTACATAGTAATTTCATTCTTAACTGACAAATATGAACAATAAAAAGTCTGACATTACAAACGAATGACATCAACTCATTATTGGCATTAGCGATATATTAAAAAATAATATCTTGCAATCTGTATATCAGAGGTATGAAATATTCTACACTATATACTCTTTGCAATCACGTGTGTAACGATACCACTTCAACACTAAAATTATCATAATGAAGGACTTAGAATTCTTGATATTAATGTATTAAAATTGCAAGAAATACAACTATAATAAATGTGAAGGTACACTCAAAGTTAGCTCGTTGGTCATCCCTGCATTGTTCAAAAATTGGTAAATGCCTATACTGCTTCTACCTCTATGAATTCTGCAGGAAGAATGACTAGTTGTACAAGTCAGCTGTTTATATGCAAAACTCAGGCTAACCCTCGTTCACACAACACGCGCAGCACAACATTTCATGCATTGTGCACCTAAAGTGACTTGGCATAATTATTTGCAGGGCATTATCTATACTGCACAAATTAAGGAAGATATTTATACAAATATGCATTCATCTGCCAGCTGCACTGTTCGAAAACATTTAGGTCGATAAAGCTATTGACAATTATGAACTTCACTACTAACTTGTGACAGTCTTCATCTTCCCGGTTATATTTGACATGTTCTTGGTAATCGAAGGCCGTTTCCTTTTTTATTGACCTTCCAGGTCCACCACCAGGCTCTTAAATTACGATGAGGGATATTTGCACATATAACTTTGATAATTAAATTGTTTGTTAAGTTTAATAAAACGTGTTGGTTTCCCTTCATCTGTTACTTAGTTTTTGACTAAGAATAGTAATAAATATATATAATTAAATATTTGCTTATGATAAATTACGATAAAATAATAAAGAAACAACCTTTATAACCTCAGGCTTCAACATTCCGCACTATTTTAAAACACGCTATGAATCGACAGTGGTATCACATTAGAAACCCAATGGCATCCGGTTTTGAACCAAATATCAATATTTATTGCTTATTGATGTAATCATTTCATTATTCCACCATCTGTATGACGTGAATAGTTTTCCTCATTTTGCCATAGCACTATGAACTCATTATGAAAGTTTTAAAATACTTATTGAAATGCAACAGGAGCAGTGATGTGAAATAATATTATACAGTAAAAAAGATTGTATAATACCTTGAGGAGTCATTAATTAGTCACAACCCACCGTAAAGTGACAAGCAGGCTTAAGACTCATATAACTAGAAGCCTCGCGTGGCATGAATGTGATCGCCGCTATATGGGGTTTTTGGTATAAATTTTTTTAAAAAAAAAAAAACCTTAATTTTTGCTTGTAATGCCGCAATGAGACTTTTCCAAGCTTGGAATGATTATTTAATTTTCAATGAGATTAAGTGATGACTTTGGTCGGTGTTATAATGGATGACGTCAAGTTTAATGCACCCTCTAATTAGCTGACTTAGACACACCTCCTACATTACAGCTTGTTTGATGACATTATTTAAAATTTTTCTAGCATCTTAGCTTGACTGAGTGCAGAAAGTATGCAATTGATTGTGCAAATATGCGTATAACACTTTGGACGTTGTTAATGGTGTCTTTGTAGCTGAACTTGTACAAAGACTTACGAACGTTATTTGTATCGGTAACAGTAATCAATGAAACATTTAACAAGACCATCGATTGCTATCTTTTTGATACTTCAAGGCTATTGGTACATCAGCATATTCACTACTGTTGGTATATCAGCACACTCAATATTGGAATTCATTCGGAACACTTTATAGATTTAGACTTGTGATTGAACAGTAGGATTATTTGGGCTTAAATTCGCAATAAGTCTAACATTTTCACTTTGTAAATTTGAGAAATGAATTAATAATTATGAATTTTACTAAACACGTAGGTTTCGCTTTTTTCTGTTACTTACATTGAGACTTGAGAGTTGTAACACCTATAAGGAGTGGAACTATCATGCTTATGTAAAGTTTATCATTTGTTACGACTCTTAACATACGTAGCAGAAACAAAATGGAACCAACAATTTTAGGTACAATCAACACGCAATTAATATCCCTACAAAAGAAAATGAAAACTCAAAAGACACTAACATTATTGTGATTAAAATTCCAAACAATCCTAAAAGCCCTGTCACAAGTCCAAATATACGGAATGTTCCGAATGAATTCAAATGCAAACCCAAATGTCCTTGGATCAGTTCACAAAAATCCAAAGTAATGTATTAATCCCAAAAATCAGTTATCACTCAAATACTTCCCCTGAATATTTTAAATAAATAGATCCTTTCGAATTTTACCTGGCACTGATCTAAAACAGGAATGAATTATTTTTTTAGCAATCTATTTACACACACTTTCAACCGATTTAGATGTAAACAAGACTGGGCCTACAATGTTCCGAGACCACATGTTATGTAAACACTATAATTATCACTCAATAAAAAATAAGAAAGATGATACGGTAAGGTTTCTTTTACATTTTTGCCAAGTAAGCATATGATACTTTTATAATTAAAATTACGTAAGTACAATGACAATCAGCTTCTTGTTGTTGTTGTTGTAGGGTTTAACGCCATTTTTCAGCACAAGATTGGCTATCCATGGCGGCCAGTATTAATGGTGGAGGAAGAACCCTGGAAAACTCCGGGAAGAACCACCGGCCCACGAGAAGCTACTGGCAGGCTTTCTCACGTACCCACGTTAGCCGAGCCTGAGACTCGAACCCACGCAGACGGAGGTGAGATGGCAGTGATCCGGAACGGTGAGCGCTTTAGACCACTTGGCCACTCGGGGCCACGACAATCAGCTTGATTACACAAAATAAACGTAAAAAACAATACAGTACTTATACATACATGTGAGTGCATCTGAAATCACATTATCTTTTCTCTTGATGTGTCTGATGTCAATGTTGGATTCTTACAACACTTAACGCAACCTCAGCAATCTCTGCGTTTTGTTTTTTATTTTGTTAATGAACGTAAGGGGATGCAATAATCGGAGTGCGAGCTGAAATAATGTACTTTTCAAAATGTTTCCAAGCCAGTATCAAAGCCAACATTACATCTAAACAGTGGAACAAAGTTTTGGTTCTTGTTTACTTCTTTTCTATGTAGCAATCCAGCAACTGGACGATCCACACTGTTGTTATTATCTTGCATCACTACTCCACCAACTCCTACATCACCTGCATGAACAGTCATTTGAAATAATTGGCTGAAATTTAGTGCTGAAAGAACCGAAGCACTTTTAAATACTGCCATTTCGTTTTCAAAATATGCCTGACACTTGACAGACCAACGGCAATTCTCCAATTTATGTAAAATTTCAAAAAATAATTCTGACAATATTCAGATATAACCAGAAATTTCAGCAGTTGCCCTTACCTTCTACTGGTTTAATTTGACCTTGTTCCACAAATGACTTTTATCAACCATCAGATTTGCATTAATGAGTCGATCGATCCAAGAATTTCCGAATGGTTTACAAGTGATCTTACCGGGTATAGTTACAGATGATAACATCATCGATGAATGCATCACAATTATCCAGACCAGATGTCACCATATTCGTCAGATGCTGGAATAATACCAGAGAAGTTTCATTTTGAATCCGATCACTTTTAACTGATAAAGCCCATCATGAGTTGCAAATGCCGAAATTTCTTTCGCCCGTTCCGTGAGTGGAATCTCCAGATTCCTTACGAAAGGTCACCCTGGTTGACATATTTCACATTTCTAATTGTGTCGATGCAATCATCTTTTCTTGGCATAGGTGAGAAGCCTGACTTTTTAGAGTAAGTACACATACAGAATGTATTATCTGGTTTAGGCACATTAATACTCGTCAGATACTCTTACTTGGTTATATAAAATCGATATCAAGCATAGATCGAGTTTCTTTTTGCAAATATATCTGTTTGAGATGATTCATCATTTAAGGATACTGTTTCAACAGTGTAGAATCTGCAACGTCAACGTCATGACATATTTTATCTGCCGTGTTGTAATATCAGTAAAAACGTGTAAATATTCATAAATTAGTTGCTTCAGTTTATTCTTTTCATGTTGTTGGAGATGTGAAAATGTCTTGTACAGATTGTTTAATATTCCTGAATTCCGAAGATTGGTTAAACCAGGGCCACTATAGTCAGATTGCATTCTATCGTTTATTTTCTTACTGTGTCGGATTAGTACATTTAAATTAATTGAATTAATATTTTGTGATACCCTTATCAACATACTCATTTAACATATTTATATGACAAAGTTGTTCCTGTTTCTGCCTCGTAGGAATGATATAATTGTAGTCATTTACATTTTGTTTCTTCAATTGCATAGGGACCATATCATCAAGGTGCACTGAAATAAAGCATGTACATCCTGATATGACTATTCCGCAAATTTTTTATTGAGGTTCTAGTAATCACATCACTAATTATTAATTTAGCAGATTACCAAGCTAGACAAGCCTAATATAAATCCATATTGGACAGCAATGTTTTACTGTCGAACAAAAATGTCCTGGACAAAACGTCATAATCTGAACATACATATTATGGGTTGGCATGTAGGACAAGAAGTTCACATGACTGTCACAAATGAATGACAATCATTATATTATATCAGTTTTAATTAATACTGTTGACGATCACTGTAGTTTAAAGGGCATATTGTAAAACAAACATATAGCATTATTATCACTGAAGTTTATTTAAGGCTTCTCTTTGACACGAAAATGTAGCGTTAATAACTGAAGTCTTAAGGGCTAATTGTAAAACAAGGGTATACCAGAGTTAGTAGAGGTTAATTATCACTGAGGTTAATTTAAGGCTTCTGTTTGAGAGGAAAATGTAGCTTGGATAAGAATATTCAAGGAACATTTTGGTTTAAATATTTTATAACTTTCTAAACAAGGATGCTAATAAAATGAAACCGTTTCTTTTTGTTAAATGTCTTTACCTTTTGTGGATTCAAATATGTGCATACGAGAGAACAACACCATATGTTTGATTAAAATAAGTCTAAAACGTCAAAGAATTCCATTATGATTGAATGTCGGGCAGGAAGACCATTCCACAGTTTCTTCCTGGTGTTGCTACGAACATTCGCCTGACAAAACATACAGTTGTGTACCAGCAATAACGTACTATAACTATATTAACCATTTAAATTAAATCATTAATGAACTTTTGTATTAGTATAGACAGTTAAATTGATGTGATTAGTTTAATTTTTCTATGTACACCCTTATTTATTTTCAAACTGCAATAACATATCTTGGAAATATTTTAAAAAATCATACAGATGAGCCTTAGTTTTATGTTAATATGTCAACAAAGAAGTTGTAATTAATCAACTCGTGTAGCGCATATAAATATCGGAAACATTAGAAAGCTCCACGTGTGGCTTTATGTCCTGTGCGACTCTCATAATAGTTAAAATCCTTGTTTTCAATTTTTTGATTATTGTTTTGTTTCAACTTAAGAAGTGTTTACATAGAATATTTTTAGTCGATTTTTAATGTTATCACTTCGCTTACAATGTGTTTTCCTTCCTTACAAAGTTAAGAAAGTGCATCTTCTGTTGTTTCTAAACTCTTTGTTTAGTCGCATGGTTTCAACAATACCAGTCTTAAATATAATCACTATATAGTCCACGTACTTCACTCGAAACGCCACGTGCACAGCAATTTGAATTCAACAAGAATTTTCGAAAATGCCCAATCATAGTTTTGCATCATATACCGTTTTGCTGAAGTATTCACTGTTTTCCACAGGCTCCATTTTCTTGTCAACTTTCTTCCAATCTATTGCATTTCCCACAAGGAAAAAGTTGAGAAATTAGTCAGTCTTTACTCTGACCTACATACAATTCACCTTTCTCGATGACTGCTGACTTTTCTGCAATATTTCTACTTTAATCACTGAATTTGTTTACCTATTGATACGGTTGTAAAGGCTTAAAAAAGAGGGGTATGTTGTAGCCGGTATTAACCACCATATGAAAGACCAATAGTCTAATTTATCTGCGTCGTGTGCGTAAAGAAGGCAGCTCTAACTTTTCTAAGATACGTACCATTTTAGCTTCGGATGGGACGGAGGTGGAGCAGCGTAAACTGGAACTTTATTTCCAACCAGAATATTTGTTTCTTTTTGCCTCAGAACATATTTTTAACTAATAAAAGATATAATTTAAAATTTTCTCTCTACAAAGTTGAGCATGATTATATTTTCTTCTAAAGCATAGATGAGATATAGATTGGTAAATGTGCTCATGACAAAGCACTGAAAATCAGTTTATAGTGTTTGATAAATTCATGGAAGAGATTAGATCATTAGTAGGGTGAAATGTTTCTTTCCCTTACAAAAGAACATCGTACGAAAAGATTATCTTTGATCTAAAAGGAAGATGATCATATGCACCAAAAGGACGTTGAGCCAGTCATAACAAATTATGGGGTAGTGCGATTTTGACGTTCAGTTCAGTTTGTATTGGATAACACTTTTAGGTTTACTTCATCCAAAATGTCCACGTACTTTAACATTGACTTTGCTGTATATATTTCTCGTGGCGTATGTAATGACCTACGAAGGTATACGGATCTGTAAGGATCCAAATAAAGTGAATAGTCGCCATTTAAAGGTATATGTGATCAAATTCTAGAACATTGCACCCATTGTTGAAATAGTCGGCACTTGATGCCTACCAAAAAAAAAAAAAAATAACACAGGTACAATGAACATAAATCTACCATCTCAACATACAAATTTTTAAAAAAATTTAAACGAACGTTGACAAAGGACGTTCAATCAACATTATTATTATAGCAATGGGCTGAAAATTTAATGGACTGAATTGGGTTGTCAGATTTCGTTATGGGCCGCGAAGGCTAGTGGACCGATTCTTCTAGTTTCTTTAGGTCTTCTGCTTTACTAAGTAATATCCAAAACGCTCCTTAGCAGGGGAAGTAGATTCTGACTATCGATTTTATTTAGCTTACCATCTGTGCATTCTACAATAGGTTCTAATTTTTATGGTTCACGTTTTACTGTTAATCACACCAGTAAAGTTTACATAGTCATTAGTGATCAAATAACTAAATGTTTGTAATAATGAACATTATTCAATAGGAAGGAATGTTCTACAATATATGATCTCTATTGCTGATATCGACCTTGTCTGAATGCAACCAAACAGCACAAGTGTCAGGGATGAACGTCTTCAATTGTACTACTATAATAACAATTGTTGAGAAGTCATAGAAGATCGAAGGTAAGGATCGCAAAAAAACTTCAATCGTTGGACCAAACCTTACATTTATTGATAGGATAATAAATATGTACTGTTCAATAACAACAAGTATTAAGAAACCATACATAATCCGAGCCCCATAGTGTATCATAGTATGTGCCGATGGCGACAGTAGTTTTTATTTAAATTCCGTGTGTTACGGCCGAATCTGTAATGGGTCGAATTTATTAAGGGTCGACTTCAGAGTGTGCCGAGTAAATTATGGGCTGAGATCTCCAGTCACCGTTTCATCATTTGGAAATGTATTCATTTAGACAATTTGCACCATCCCTAAGTTTTCTTTACTTCCTCCGTTGATTTACTGGCAACAGCCATAAATGTGTTATGTTATGTCAAACCTGTTTTCTTCAAACTTTACGACTGTATTAAAGTGTGCCAATCTGCTGATCATTCTTCAACTGTTCTTCTCTCCAAAGAGACGATTTAAGCTTTATTCTGATATAATCTTAACATCAACGTGATTATACTGCAAATATCGACTCATACGTATTTGGATATCCACAAAGGACTTGTTAAAAAAGTTATATTTTGCAGCAATCTGTAAATACATTAAGCATAACAAGAACTTGAATTTAGCGAAGATGCTTTATTCGATACACAGTTGTTAAGTCCAATTATGTAGCACGGATGAAAAGTTCTTTACCGAAATATTTGACGGAAATATATTAAATTAACTGCATTTGTCAGAAATAAATAAAGTTGGATTAGATATGGATTAGTTGACAAAGTTGTAAGCTACAGTCGAATACAGCTACAGTAGGTTGGTACTAACATGGAGAAATCAGTAAAACAAATCCTCCTAACAAAATAGTTTAGATATATTAACATATATATATATATATATATATATATATATATATATATATATATATATATATATATATATATATATATATATATATATGCAGATAAATAGATAGATATTGTAATATGCGTACATAAGCGTAATTAGAAGACGACACCATATCTTCAAATGTGAACAGATTGGCACACATATGTATTTTTACATGTGTAAATTTGTACCATGTGCATATATAGTCACGTGAACTCATTGAATGTTGTCCACTTGTCTCTTTGAGTTATTTATTACAACTGTCAAAACTAATAGAGCTTCTTTCAGTTTTTTAAAAGTTTTGCTCTATTCTGTTTTGGTTGTTGTATCTGAATGTAGCGATTTTATGATAATTCCTTATTACAAATTCAACATCAGCACATATTATTCTTGGACGATTAGATATAGTCGGTTCTGCTTAAGAAAACATGCAGATATAACTGTGATTCAAGACACCAGCATATACAAGACTGTCTGTGTCTATTTGTGAAGTGGCCCATATGCTTTAATGACGTGCAGATTTTCCAGAGCAATACTACAACGTATCTCAAAACTAAAGTCTTCCTAGCAATACAAAATGGAAGATAACATATGGTATAACATGACATGTGTGTATACTTTGATTACATACATATTCTAGTTGCTGCTATAAAGATTAAGGGTAATTTAATGGAAAAATAGAGTTGACAGTCTTGGAACAGTGGATATATTTGCCTTTGAAAATAGTGTAGTACATATAATAAATTATGGTTTTAAAATGTGGTTCATATAAGAAATTCATCTCATATTTTGATACTTTCTGGCAATTAACTTCGGTACAAGTCATGTATTTTTTAATTTTCGATCACGTCAAGGATGATCTTCTGCAGTGTTAATTACATTTATATATGTGTGTATATATATATATATATATATATATATATATATATATATATATATATATATATATATATATATATATATATATATATATATATATATATGGGTGGGTGGGTGGATGGATGGATAGATAGATAGACAGATAGATATAAAGAATTAACACTGCAGAAGATCATCCTTGACGTGCTCGAAAATTGAAAAATACATGACTTGTACAGAAGCTAATTGCCAGAAAGTATCAAAATATAAGCAGTTATATCCTGCTTTTGGACAGAATAGACTATATTAATAGGTTGCATAACTGCTTTTGGAGTTGTGACAGAACGTTTAGGACTATTTGAGATTTAATTCATAATACTGCAAATTAAAATGTATTTTATAACTTAGAGAGTCTAATTATTTGTTGTTTTTACTAAACTTTTGTTTCTTTCTTTTACTAGGTTCAACACCATAAAGTCATAACCAAATTTATGAGTTCCTCCGGGATTTGCAATGTTAAAAATATTTCATTGAAATTTTATTGTTAATAGAAATTTAACTTGACTCCGTAATTTCCATTCTCCCTAGTAAAGATTTTTAATTTGGCACATTTATGAAAGCTGAAGTGAAGCAAACAGGCATTCACAATGTGCCGTAATGTAGTACACTGTCTTTCAAATTATTCCCAAGAAGGGTTAGAGTCTTTAAAAAAGGACGCGCTGTTAGAGCTTGCCAGATATTATGATATTTCGGAAGTAAATGCATCTTTGGCAAACAAGAAATAAAACATAGTTTCATCCAGTATTAGGTGAGAAATAATTCTTGGATTAAAACTACTTTTAGTTTGTTTAGTAAATCTAAATATTGTTTTGGTATGAAGTTAAAGAAAAATAGTTTTAAAAAAAAAAACATGTGGAATTTGAGTTCAGAAAGCTCCAGCTTCAGACGGAAATGATTCAAATGCAGAGAGAGAGAGAGAGAGGAAAGGGAAATGCAAAGCAAAACAGAGGAAAAGGAGATGGATAGGTGGATCCAGAGAGAATGCGTTGTGTCGTGATTATGTTACATTTCTTTTAATGGGGTGCAAGGTCAAGTTGAATCTGAAGAAATTACGGGCTAGGTTATCTCTTAATTCCAAGCGCATATTACTAAAAGGCAACTGATGCGGTCGGTTTGGTATGGCTGCATATTATCAAACAGATCACTAAAATGCGTCCACAACCCTGAAAAATGTGTTGAGTAAGAAATGCAAGTTTCATTGCCTTAATAAACTTCATGAGGAATTTAATAAATTAAAAGTTATGCTGAGGACTGCACCGGTTCATTTAGCTCCAAATTTCCATCAATCATTTAAAATAACGGTTGATCCAACTGATGTAGAGGTTGGTGGGGTAGTTATTAACAATTACAAATATGGTGTGGTTTATCCAGGCTGTTATGTTTTTTAAAACCTAAACCAGCACCACAGAAATTATACCACAATCGAACAAGACGGTTTGGCTTTAATTGTGCTGGTAATGTACTCTTCAAAGGTTGCCTTATAAAGACAGTTCCTAACACTGCATCACAAGAAATAAATATTCACGGATCAGTCACTGGACAACTTGAGTTAATAAACAGAATTAAAATAAAAGTTGGAATGGTCCATGAATAATTCATGTCATAGATTCGTGGAATGGCTGCGTGACTGAACCATGCCATACATTCGCTGAATGGTCTGTGCGAAATATTCGTGGATTGGCCAAGTAAATGAGTCATGTTAAAAACAAAAATGGATTGGGTCCATGAACAAGAAAAAGTAGGATTGGTCAGTGTCAACAAAATTGAACTTGTTCGTGAAAGGATCAAGTCAACAATGAACGTTGGAATGGTCCGTAATTAATTCGTGTCAAACATTCGTAGATTCGTCTGTGAATGACCCATGTCAAACATTTGTGGGTTGGTCCCTGGGAATGATTCGTAAATAAGCCTTGAATGATTCGCGAATGATTCGTAGGTTGGTCCGTGAATGGTCCGTGAATACTTGGTGTTAAACATTCGTAGATTGGTCCCGTGATTGGTCCGTAAAATAATCGTCTCAAACAAGAAAAGAATGGTCCTTGATTGATCGCGGAGTGGTGCCTAAATTATCCGTGAATATTCGGTGTCAAACATTCGTGAAGTCAACCAGTGGAGTGGTCAAGTTAGCCAACAAACGTGGAGTGGACCAGCAATGATCAGTGAAGAAATTAAAGTTGTATTCGTCCGCGGACAAACACAAGTGGAATCGATCTGTGGACAGTCAAACTGGAGTGTTTTGTGTCCAACAAAGGTCGGATTGGTCAAGTTGTCAAACAAACGTGGGAGGGGTCAAATTGTGCGGCAAAAGATGAAATGATCAAGCTGTCCGGCAAACGTTTAATTGGTCACGTTGTCCAACAAAAGTGAGATTGGGTTCCGTGGACAGACAAAAGTTGTATTGGTCCCATCGTCAATGATCAATGTCAGTGATTCGCGCGGAGGGCGGAGAGGAGGATGAATTCGTGAATAGGGCGATAGGTGAGCAATGGTTCGTCCATTACTTGAGACTGGGGCCCCGAGTCACAAAGCAGAATGATTTCCTTCAGATCACTTTGATTGTAATAGGAAATTGAAAGTGAACCTGAGGGGACCAATAATTTTATAGTTTTTGTGTAGTCTAATAAGATACATTAGACCTTTCTCTCGCACACAACAAATTCCATTCTCAAGAGCTGAAGTAATGCAAAAAGCAAACGAAAATCTTGAAACCAAGAAAAAGCTCAACCTGTGCTTGTAAATATGCAAACCGAAGCATTCCATAAAGCCAAAGAAAATCTCGATGATCTGAAACAATAACCGTCACCTGTTTTTGACAACAGAAGGACCGAAGAAGCACAAAATCCCAAGGAGAGACTGGAGTCACTGAAGTAAATTCACACTCAGAATAGGGCTCCTCGTGACATCGTGGGAACTTTAACAGGGCAATGCTGCAGGCACAGTTGTAGCTCAAACATGAAGGTTGCTCTTGATTCGACTAAGAAGAAGATTATCGACTTAATGTTTCAGATTTGTGAGTACCTAAGGCAGGAGATCATCAGAGCCAATCGGAGATGTCGCAACGAGCACGTCTTTTATTTTCGATAAAATTTAGTTGGACAGGCAAATGTAACGGCATATGTTTTGCCGGTAACTCTTTAATATGTGTCGGAATTATTATTCCTTTTGTGTTTGATTTTGACGGCTCTTGCTGTGACGACGCCTTTTTACCATCATTGTAGGGTAGAAGAAATAGTCTTCCTCATTTTTGAGTGTTTAAGGTTACTCTCACGGCACAGCATTTAAAATGGGGATTGAGATTGCGGGCTCTCCACCGCTTCTCGGAGAAAAAGATGATGTGTTTTGTTAAACTAAAACAGCAGTGTTCTATATTCACGACAGATTACAACAGGGATTAGAGGAAGGAAGACTGAAAAGTGGAGGGGAGGGGGAAAGACAATCAAAACTGGCGCCAGACCAACATTCCACGTTTAAATTAGTGATCTTATCTGACATTCAACTTCTTTTTCAGTGGTCCTATCTTCCTCGTAATCATATGTTGGCACATACTTTCCAGCTTACGACCTCGATGATCGGTCTTTCAGTCAAGCTGAGTTCATCTCTCGTGTTATTTATGACACTGTTAAGTTGCTCAATGTTGCTGCTCAAATCTTCTGATCCCTTTGGACGGGTGTCCTTTGAAGGGCTTTAGGATGTCTCCTGCGGAGTGTACGCTTCGTCGAGTGGTATAATCTCAAACTACCGCTAACTGCATGACTCAACTGAGTGTGGCGATTGATCACCGATATTTTGTTCCATTTCTGGACTAACAAGGTCCGTTTGTGACTCTGGCAGAGACATTTGTAGCCCAAGAGCCTCCACCCTTGTGAGGCTTTCACTTGCCTTTCATTGCTCATGACAATGAGATGTTTGAGGACAGGAATCAACGCGTCTATTCGGGAGATTTTCATGGACAAACTAGCACCGCCCCTTGAACTGCCAGAATTTTCATGTCACGCCCCTCTCTAATACTAGCAGAAATTCGGCTGATGTCATAGGCCAAATTCACTTTGCCTTCTGTGGCTTTATTAAAAATTCATTATATTTCGGTCTTGAGGAACTTGAAATTATGATTGGTTATACATTGATCTTACTCTGTGTGTGTGTGTGTGTGTGTGTGTGTGTGTGTGTGTGTGTGTGTTGATCGCTAACAAATGCTTGGCTGAATAAGTACCCTTTGCGGGATTTCCTTTCTACAATCACAACAGAGTAGAGTAGTATCAAACAGTGGTATGTTGCCACCTTGGACAAGACTCCACCCCCAATGACTGGCTCACTTTATATAGAGGGAGAGAGGGAGGGAGGAAGAGATATAGAGACGTGTGGGTAAAGAGACAGCCACAAGGATGATCTTCAAGATAAATGCATTTTTTTAGACTTTGTTTACGAAAAGTGCCAATGTCACATTAATGTATTCAGCAACATTTTTTAGATATAACCAAGGTTAAATGATAAGCTTGTAGAGGCATATTCCTAGAGTTTTCAAATATCATACGTAAAGGAGAGATGACAGGTTTTAATTGCCAATTCATTATTGTCCTGCATTCGTGAACTTTCTTTTGCATAAGGATAAATCGATACTCACTATTTTATGGGCGCATTATCGCTCTATGTTTTGAAATTGCAATTGTAATTTCTTATTATAACCAATAAACATAACTACATATAAATAATTATAAATGCTTACGTACCTACATTCATTTATTCATTTATTCGTTCATACATATATACATGCATATATATACATATCACATATTTAATATAATATATATACATATATAATTTAATATAATTTAATATAATATACATAACACATACACTCATTATTATTATTATTATTATTATTATTATACCAGCCATTGCTACCTGATAATAACCTTGCTCGTCTCTAATGCAGTTCTGAATATTGGTCACGATGTGTTTATAACCCTGGTGCATTAAAATCAAGAATGTATATCCTGTTATGATAAAAAGACGTGGTTGGTGTTGAAAATAAAGACATTAGACCATATATGTGATACGCATATTAAGTCAACTTTGGCTTGGAACCGTGCCCATTTCCGATTTGAGGAAACAATGAATACCATGCTAAATACTCCTGGTACGGGCCATTAGCTGTAATATCAGCATGAAACAAAATTTGTTTGTTTTCCGAGACCTTTTAAAATGTTTCTGTTCCTACATATATTTTGTCTGTACATCTAATGAGTTAAATCTCATAGGACAATTAAACATAATGGCCTGAACTAGGAGGGGTTAAAACCGGCATCTTCATAAAGTTTGAAGGAAGAAGGTTTGACCAAATGCATTCTTGCCTAGCTCTTGAAAGAGTTTGGATTTTTATAGCCAGAGATGTGAATAGCGCGTGTGTATGAACAGCGTTTTATGTTCGTTTAGAGCATAAATATTTTCGCACGCTTGAATTCATGTGATATGTATATTAAGTCAGCTTTGGCAAGTTTGTTTTCACACCCTTTCTTTGTATTAAGGTACGCAGTTTTCTTGTGCCAACTAGTGCCCATAAAAATCCATTCCTCATTTGTCACATGTGCATCCACACGGATTACACAGACACTGTAGAACATATGGCCAGTCCACAGATATCACTCGCACGTTCTGTACTTATAACATTTGTAAACACAGGACATCTACCTGGAAATGTGGTGTTAGTATAGATTCTTGGTGTTTCATTCCTTGTATTATTATGTCCTTCCCTCTCCTTCTCTTTGTCTGTCTCTCGTTTGACTCGAACTATTCTAAATTTGAGTCACAATCTAGCTTTAAAGAGATATCACTTGATGTTTGTGTTCTTCACCCCTTCCACGTACACCAAAGGTTCGATGTATTTACAAGCCATAATTTAGTGCTAAAAATTGTCAATGGTGCGTTAGCGGCTTTAAGCGAGAATTTCGATAGTTAATGCATGTGATAAGGACTGATGGCTTTAGCAGTTTGAATTATATTATTCGCTTTCACTTATACTGTTGTTGTTGTTTGATTTTACAACAACTCCGTCAGGCACAGAAGAAGTTAGCAAATCCACAAGATGTCTGTCGCGTGGGTGAAAAACTGAGTTATTGCTTGCTTTCCTGTCAGTCAGCCAAGTCCTCCACTAAATTACCCAAGACAATGCTAGTAATGACAAAACTTAAACGCTAAATCAATCTAGCGTTTTGTATTTAAAAAATCGAGAAAATACATTCCAACTCACTGGCTAGGAAATAATATCTCAAATCACAAGGTGAAAATCGTTTAACAACTTCCATAGAAGTGTCTTAGGGACAAGCCAAGTACAGTATAACCTATTTGTTTCTCCAAATCAACCCGATGCGAACGTTACTTAGCAAATGCTTGGTTTGTATCACCAGTCATACACAGCCTCCACTAATTCAGACAAATAAAGTATTACGGTCATATTGTAAAACTAACATATAACATTGATACCTCTGAAGTTTAAGACTTCTCTTTGACAGGAAAATTAGTTTTGATAACTGTAGTTTTACAGCTTCTGCATTACGTTAAAACACAGAGCAAAAGCAACAGGTAGAAATATGTGATCAAATGAGAATGATTTGACAGCACAAGATGAAAGGTTTCCAGGACGATTCGGAGACGTAATTCGGAACAGACAATTAGGAGTGGACAATTCGGAAAAGAGACAATTCGGAGACAGATAATTTGGAGACGGCCATTTCGGAGAGGGGACAATTTGAAGACTGACATTTCAGAGATCGTAAGCAATAAATTTTGAGATGGAAAACTGAAATAAAAATGCAAGTTGAATTAAAAAGACTCATGTATTTTAACACAGTTTAGTGAGTTCCATTTATTAGAAAGGTCTATGGTCAAAGCATATGAAACAAGAATCTTGTACGACGAAGCAACAAATTTGGAGCCAAGTTCCACGACAACATATGCCTGAATGCAAGCAATCATAAAATAGTGATGGCATATGGATTAGGAAAACAAACTAATTTATGCAAACAGCTATATGACGTATATAAAGGAATGACCTTATTTAGTAATTGTTTAGAAGGAGCTGTAATTATATTGGTATGCTACAGTCTGTTTTGTCTGTGTTGCTGCATTTTACATCACATCTTCAGGTGTCTGCTGAAAGAATACGGCTGAACATCAAATCGATTATGTCGTATTCGCTTGACGGTAATTATGAAGATTATGCTAGTACTTCATAGCAATTACTATTAGTTGGTGTTATAATCTGGATTAAGAAAATGTTTTTAAATCTGTAATAGTACAGGTAACAGTTAAACAAAGACACAGTCATAAGTTGTCGTGTAACTGAACCCATATACGTTTCTAATAAAATCAGTTCATTTAAACTTGATTTCTATGTGAATTCTCCCTCTCCAAATTGTACATTACCCGATATGTTCGATTCCGAATTGTCCCATCCTAATTGTCCACCTCCGAATAGTCCGGATACCGATGAACGGTTCAAACAAAGAAGAGAACACGCAGGCGGAATAAATAGTACAATAGCCTAAGAATACAGGAATGAATCCAGGGCTCCACAGCCTTATGCAAAACTCTGCTTTCAAACATATCTGAAAAACGGACATGAGAAACTATGACAACCTAAGTAATTGGAATTTTCGTTATAGTGACCTTTTGGGCTAGTGTCGCTGTCATAACCATAACTTGGATACGATTGCTTGGTTGTCTGGTTGGTTAGTGTTATTAAAGACTATATTCTCCACAGTAAGATTAAATTATGTGATTTTTGTGGTTTTTTCTGTTTTTGATAACAGCCTTGTCAATTTGTAGAAGGACACGGGAAACGTTATAATGTAAGAGGTACCGATTCACTAAGAATGCTTGATATCTAGGTAATTGTTTCTACGTAGCACAAAATCCAGATTTAGGACCTGTTATACTGCCAGAGTATCTCACTGGACATATAAATGTGTAGAAATCTTATAAGTATCGGATGTAAACATAATGTTTAATGTAATAACCCGCATTCCAACGAGCTTTTAGAATCAGATTAGAAATGCACATAACGGTCAACGATGCTGCAAAAATATATTCGACGCACTAACGAGACTAAACAGTGATCAAGTTATTTCTGCTTGATTGAGAATCGGATGTGTTGCATTCCCTGTATCTAGATTGCGATGCTAAATACATTTAACAGATACAGCACAATAATATATACAGTCTTAATCATATTGCTCTGATTTAACTCCAGATTTTAATTCTTTTGTAAAATGACGTAATACGTTCTGGTGACAGTACTGCGAACATTAATTACTCTTTGCTAAAACACGGTAATCCGGCTTCTTTAGCTACTCCGTACAATTTAGACAATATATCTTATCATACATCTAGTATGCGCATATCCGAGAAGATTTTCCATTTGCTTTATCACTTTTTTCATGATGTACATAAATGTACAGTACGAAAACATGTCGCAGCGATCGTTAAGCTGTTTGACCTAAATTGTCAGCTACAGTCAACAGAATCATTTCTTACAACTTAGTTTTGTCTTAATATCTAAGGAAGACGATTGAATTTAATGGAATCTAGGCGTAACCCCCTATAATTTGTACGTTAAGAATATGAATGGATTTCTTAGAGATCCACGTAGCTTTCTTAAACAAATATTGTAGTCTTTATTTGTGCTCTAACGCTTAACAAATATTTAGAATCTGTACTGCAGTCAATATTACGTGTTACCAATACAACTTAATTGTTCCTTTGATAAAATAATCTGACAAAGTTGATCCAAAGCCTTTTATAAGGAAAACTGTACTGATAATGTTTTTCATACAGACTGAAGAATCTCGTGTGAGTTGTTTCTTCTGTTCATACTTCGTGGAATTTATAAAATAAACAGTCATTTCGTATAATTATGCAAGTCTAACTTGTTACATAACATACAGTCAATCCTTAAATGACAGTGTATATATAAACTCTGTAAACGGACTATACTGTTCTTTTATACATTATTTAATACATAATTTCTTAAGTGGTTGCATAGCTCATTTGATTCGAGCATCGTGCAAATAATGAGAAGGTCTTGTGTTCGATCCCTCGTGTGGCAACATTAGTTTGTCCCTCTCATTTAGTTTATTTTATTCTACAGAAAATTTTAAAGTTTCCATATTGTAACGGTATACAGATTTCATATCATAAATTAATACACACACACACTGATTAATTTCGCACGGTACCGTCATGTCTTCACAGCAAGATATGCAAGAAGACAATATTTTTTCTATTCCTTTAAAGTGTATTTTACTTGTAGAATTAACAAATATTTCTCACTTATTTGAAAAAATTGTCCAGCATTTGGGTCATAATTAAAATCTTACATAAGAATTCTGAGTTTGAGTTATCCTGTGTTTTACTTATAATCCTCATTCGTTGAGAATATATACAGAAAAGTATTGCAGGTGGGCGTGGCTTAAGGAAATTGGGTTCGTATAAGAATATGCCCAAAATATCCAAAAGAGCCTGGTCAATCAGATTGCTGTAAATCGCAATGACGAAAGAAAAATGTACTTATTAACCGGAACACCTGCCACTGAGACACTGAATGTCCACATCAATAGGCTCAAGGCAGGTAAGCCTGTATGGCTTCCAATAGACTGCGACATACACAATCCTATGTAGTCAATCTTAATGCGGTTTTATTTGCTTTATTAAGTTGAAATAATTAAAATAATTGAACACATTGTTTGAAACTTAAGCCTGTTGTTTAGGCATACGTTTTGAAATTTGGCATTAAAGTTGTATGTTAATATTCTAACAAGTAAGATACGGTAGAGTTGTAAGTACAGGAATAGAGAGGAAAATACGGTGTTCTACTAAACACCAGTATTTAAATGCAAGGACAACATATAACACCAGAACACCAGGATCCAAAGACTTTTGATGAATTTGATGCTAATTCATTTCAGGCTAACTTAAGACATATAGTTTTTCTTCTGTCAGACATGGGTCCATCTCCGATATCATTTACTCCTGGAACGCGAATAGTTGCATGAACCAAAGTACACATATGTGTGTGTGTGTGTGTGTGTGTGTGTGTGTGTGTGTTGGATTTTTAACGCAGCTTTAACAATTTTTCAGTCACATAGCTGCGACTAATGCAGTGTGACAGTTTAGAGTGATGTCTAGCACTGGGGCATCATGCCGCACACATGTAGCATTATGTAACACCCAGTGATAATATTCTAACACCAGGCCGACCAGTCCTAACACTAACCTCTTAATGCTGAGCGCCATGGGAGGCAGCTGTTAGTACCATTTGTATCAGTCTTTGGTATAACTCGGCCGTGGTTCGAAACTGCAACCTCTCGCATCCGAGGTGGACGCTCTACCACTTAGGCTACAAATATGTATGTAAATATTCATTAGGTTGGTAGGTAGATAGTAAATTAGTTAGCTAGGTATGTATGCATAGGTTGATACATTTAGGTATATATATATATATATATATATATATATATATATATATATATATATATATATATATATATATATATATATATATATATATATATATATATCACTGTCACTTAAACTGCAAATGCCTCGTATAAAGGATTCTACTAATTAATAGCATGTTAAAGTAACAAATTATTGTATTATGCAGTGTGTGTGTGTGTGTGTGTGTGTGTGTGTGTGTGTGTGTGTGCCATTAAAAAAATATATGTGAAGAAAACCTCAGTTGAGTGAAAAGGAAAAGTTTAATAGCCCTACACGCGTGATAAACTTCGCGATCGTTTTACATGAATAACCTGATTGGATGAGGATAAAAATGCATTCCATGAGCCTACATCCTAGTCGATCATCAGAAAAGCTATGATACTATAAATAAAATTAGTGTTCAATACACTCGCAACGGTTTCATTTTTGCAATATGGCAAATTAGGTGGAGTATTCATTATAAATAGGAGAGGCAAGTAAGATAGTAATGAATGAAAGGAAAGAAGAAACTCTCCAATACGGTTGTATGATTACGGTCCCGATAATTAGACTTTTGATATGTATTATTTTTAAACATTAGTATCGAACATCTAATTTTAAAACAAATATTCTTGTAATAAGTTTGAGTACATGTTTCTAGTTGAATACAACAGGTTAAGTAGATTTAAGTTAGCATTTGCAACTGTTTAGTAATCTTGAAGATATATTTTCTTCAATCATTATCAACTGATGTCAGAAACAGAAACAAGATACAGGGTCAGAAAATGTTAAACGGTGTACAGGTGCACTGATATTTAGCTCATAGCATCTACGCATCACACAAACTTGATACAGGACCAATCATAATGGCAAAATATCTCACTGGGGGAAAAATAAATCTTACAAGTTCAGGACGTAAACATAATTTAATATGCATTCTTGTCAGTGTTTAAATGTCATCTTACATTAGCTTCAAGTATAAACTGGTTTGCAAAACTTTGCTTTCATTTGTAAAGAGCAAATAATCGACGAACTACAGACCCCTGATAACTTTATTTCTATTAGATTGCATTCCACGTATCTCGAGTTTAGAAATGTGAAGCTAACGTACAATTAATACATTCTGCAGATTGAAGTAATAAAAAGGATAATACAAAACAATTAACAACATTAGTCATTTTTGCCTTGAATTCTCCAATTTTTTTTTTTTTTTTTCTCAGTCAAATGAAAACAACCATGTTTTGGTTAAAATAGAATGGAAATTAATTCCCCATTGTTAATATTAATTCAACATTGTTAAAGCAGTATAAACTAATCTGTAGCGGATCGATGTCATTCCAAGTTACGATGTATAACCATACAGACATTATCCAATGCTCAAATCGACGCATCCACCATTCAAAGGGTGACTAAAAACAACAAAGCAAGAGTCGCAAAAGATAAGGATGCAATATTGGCAGTGAATATATTTCTTCAAGACTTGAGTCAATTCCCTTTCTTGGACACGGGATCTAACAATTATCTCCACAGCCAAACCAGATCCGCTGGAAATAACATCTAACCTGGTAGAGGCATATGAACTGAAGTAGAAGAGAAAAGGAATGTCCATTGTGCAACTGACTTTGTAGCAACTCACCACTGAAGAAATTCCATGACACCATGACTATAAACAAACGGAAAACATGTAACAATATGTGCAAGAAAAAGTGGGTGAAGAGTAATGGAACGAACATCATTCAAAAAGCTGACATTGAGCATTTCAGTATGTGCTGGATATACTGTCTTGCGACTGTCCTAATAACTGCAACATGCCAAAATGATCTGCTTGGTACATGGACTCGGGACTACGGATGTGCAGATAATCTAAGATATTCGGGCAATATGAACAGAAACTGATGACATTCCTTTAAAGAAGAGTCCGTTGATGATGATTATGATTTCTTAGATTGCTACTCATTCAGATCATTTTATTCTGGCTTTCGTTTGTGCAATAACTGGATGAAGAGATTAACCTGCACAGAGATGTCAATAAATCATTTGTTTCTCTTTGAACAATCCCTTCTTTTGTAATTCTTAATTTCATTTCTGAGGAAAACTACAAAGGCCATCAAGGGTTCTTGATCAACATTCTTTCTGTACATATTTGTTCATAAAAATAAACACTGACAAAAAGACAGATTATGTCGAGTCACACCACTATTTGTTGCTGCGATAGGTTACCTAATAAACCTGATCCTTCCAAATTGATTTAAAACCAAGTGGACTAATGAAGATGACAATGGCAAAAGATTGAAACTAATTGAATGCTATTTGTTACACCGTCAAGATTTTGACTAGGTTAGATTTTTAATTTTAATGCGCTAACTTAAGTAATATAGGTTGTAACGGAGACTTGATACAAAGACTCAGTAACACAATTATAAAAATATGGCTATTAACGAATTCGGGTGTATGGATGGTATCACGGTGAAGGCAAAACAGTATGCACAAATGGCATGTATTTAGCATCGATAATTATCGTTCATTTCTAACCCCTCCCCCACCCCAGGAGATCAAGATGGCAAATGCAAGGACAACATATAGCACCAGAACACCAGGATCCAAAGACTTTTGATGAATTTGATGCTAATTCATTTCAGGCTAACTTAAGACATATAGTTTTTCTTCTGTCAGACATGGGTCCATCTCCGATATCATTTACTCCTGGAACGCGAATTGTTGCATGAACCAAAGTACACATATGTTTGTATATGTGTGTGTGTGTGTGTGTGAGTGTGTGTGTGTGTGTGTGTGTGTGTGTGTGTGTGTGTGTGTGTGTGTGTGTGTGTGTGTGTGTGTGTGTGTGTGTGTGTGTGTGTGTGTGTGTGTGTGTGTGTTGGATTTTTAACGCAGGTTTAACAATTTTTCAGTCACATAGCTGCGACTAATGCAGTGTGACAGTTTAGAATGATGACTAGCACTGGGGCATAATGTCGCACACATGTAGCATTATGCAACACCCAGTAACATTTTTCTGACACCAGGCCGACCAGTCCTAATACTAACCTCTTAATGCTGAGCGCCATGGGAGGCAGCTGTTAGTACCATTTGTATCAGTCTTTGGTATAACTCGGCCGTGGTTCGAAACTGCGACCTCTCGCATCCGAGGTGGACGCTCTACCACTTAGGCTACAAATATGTATGTAAATATTCATTAGGTTGGTAGGTAGATAGTAAATTAGTTAGCTAGGTATGTATGCATAGGTTGATACATTTAGGTATATAGCTATATATATATATATATATATATATATATATATATATATATATATATATATATATATATATATATATATATATATATATATATATATCACTGTCACTTAAACTGCAAATGCCTCGTATAAAGGATTCTACTAATTAATAGCATGTTAAAGTAACAAATTATTGTATTATGCAGTGTGTGTGTGTGTGTGTGTGTGTGTGTGTGTGTGTGTGTGTGCCATTAAAAAAATATATGTGAAGAAAACCTCAGTTGAGTGAAAAGGAAAAGTTTAATAGCCCTACACGCGTGATAAACTTCGCGATCGTTTTACATGAATAACCTGATTGGATGAGGATAAAAATGCATTCCATGAGCCTACATCCTAGTCGATCATCAGAAAAGCTATGATACTATAAATAAAATTAGTGTTCAATACACTCGCAACGGTTTCATTTTTGCAATATGGCAAATTAGGTGGAGTATTCATTATAAATAGGAGAGGCAAGTAAGATAGTAATGAATGAAAGGAAAGAAGAAACTCTCCAATACGGTTGTATGATTACGGTCCCGATAATTAGACTTTTGATATGTATTATTTTTAAACATTAGTATCGAACATCTAATTTTAAAACAAATATTCTTGTAATAAGTTTGAGTACATGTTTCTAGTTGAATACAACAGGTTAAGTAGATTTAAGTTAGCATTTGCAACTGTTTAGTAATCTTGAAGATATATTTTCTTCAATCATTATCAACTGATGTCAGAAACAGAAACAAGATACAGGGTCAGAAAATGTTAAACGGTGTACAGGTGCACTGATATTTAGCTCATAGCATCTACGCATCACACAAACTTGATACAGGACCAATCATAATGGCAAAATATCTCACTGGGGGAAAAATAAATCTTACAAGTTCAGGACGTAAACATAATTTAATATGCATTCTTGTCAGTGTTTAAATGTCATCTTACATTAGCTTCAAGTATAAACTGGTTTGCAAAACTTTGCTTTCATTTGTAAAGAGCAAATAATCGACGAACTACAGACCCCTGATAACTTTATTTCTATTAGATTGCATTCCACGTATCTCGAGTTTAGAAATGTGAAGCTAACGTACAATTAATACATTCTGCAGATTGAAGTAATAAAAAGGATAATACAAAACAATTAACAACATTAGTCATTTTTGCCTTGAATTCTCCAATTTTTTTTTTTTTTTTTCTCAGTCAAATGAAAACAACCATGTTTTGGTCAAAATAGAATGGAAATTAATTCCCCATTGTTAATATTAATTCAACATTGTTAAAGCAGTATAAACTAATCTGTAGCGGATCGATGTCATTCCAAGTTACGATGTATAACCATACAGACATTATCCAATGCTCAAATCGACGCATCCACCATTCAAAGGGTGACTAAAAACAACAAAGCAAGAGTCGCAAAAGATAAGGATGCAATATTGGCAGTGAATATATTTCTTCAAGACTTGAGTCAATTCCCTTTCTTGGACACGGGATCTAACAATTATCTCCACAGCCAAACCAGATCCGCTGGAAATAACATCTAACCTGGTAGAGGCATATGAACTGAAGTAGAAGAGAAAAGGAATGTCCATTGTGCAACTGACTTTGTAGCAACTCACCACTGAAGAAATTCCATGACACCATGACTATAAACAAACGGAAAACATGTAACAATATGTGCAAGAAAAAGTGGGTGAAGAGTAATGGAACGAACATCATTCAAAAAGCTGACATTGAGCATTTCAGTATGTGCTGGATATACTGTCTTGCGACTGTCCTAATAACTGCAACATGCCAAAATGATCTGCTTGGTACATGGACTCGGGACTACGGATGTGCAGATAATCTAAGATATTCGGGCAATATGAACAGAAACTGATGACATTCCTTTAAAGAAGAGTCCGTTGATGATGATTATGATTTCTTAGATTGCTACTCATTCAGATCATTTTATTCTGGCTTTCGTTTGTGCAATAACTGGATGAAGAGATTAACCTGCACAGAGATGTCAATAAATCATTTGTTTCTCTTTGAACAATCCCTTCTTTTGTAATTCTTAATTTCATTTCTGAGGAAAACTACAAAGGCCATCAAGGGTTCTTGATCAACATTCTTTCTGTACATATTTGTTCATAAAAATAAACACTGACAAAAAGACAGATTATGTCGAGTCACACCACTATTTGTTGCTGCGATAGGTTACCTAATAAACCTGATCCTTCCAAATTGATTTAAAACCAAGTGGACTAATGAAGATGACAATGGCAAAAGATTGAAACTAATTGAATGCTATTTGTTACACCGTCAAGATTTTGACTAGGTTAGATTTTTAATTTTAATGCGCTAACTTAAGTAATATAGGTTGTAACGGAGACTTGATACAAAGACTCAGTAACACAATTATAAAAATATGGCTATTAACGAATTCGGGTGTATGGATGGTATCACGGTGAAGGCAAAACAGTATGCACAAATGGCATGTATTTAGCATCGATAATTATCGTTCATTTCTAACCCCTCCCCCACCCCAGGAGATCAAGATGGCAAATGCAAGGACAACATATAGCACCAGAACACCAGGATCCAAAGACTTTTGATGAATTTGATGCTAATTCATTTCAGGCTAACTTAAGACATATAGTTTTTCTTCTGTCAGACATGGGTCCATCTCCGATATCATTTACTCCTGGAACGCGAATTGTTGCATGAACCAAAGTACACATATGTTTGTATATGTGTGTGTGTGTGTGTGTGTGTGTGTGTGTGTGTGTGTGTGTGTGTGTGTGTGTGTGTGTGTGTGTGTGTGTGTGTGTGTGTGTGTGTGTGTGTGTGTTTGTATATGTGTGTGTGTGTGTGTGTGTGTGTGTGTGTGTGTGTGTGTGTGTGTGTGTGTGTGTGTGTGTGTGTGTGTGTGTGTGTGTGTGTGTGTTGGATTTTTAACGCAGGTTTAACAATTTTTCAGTCACATAGCTGCGACTAATGCAGTGTGACAGTTTAGAATGATGACTAGCACTGGGGCATAATGTCGCACACATGTAGCATTATGCAACACCCAGTAACATTTTTCTGACACCAGGCCGACCAGTCCTA